>ONZH01025215.1:0-62157 GCA_900303285.1 Rhinella marina
ATAACATATAATTTGTAGGCAGCTTCGGCAAATATATTCGTATTCGTTCGAATCTTGTGAAAACTTCACTGTACATTATTGGGAACTGCGGTACATATCTATCAACTAACTAGCAGTATAATGTAATGAGGTAAGGATATCCATGTTATTGTATATAAATGCAGGTTACCTGGTGCCGCTTGTAGTAAATAAGGAGAGCTGAGTATGCGGGCGCTGATGATGAAAGTGCTACTGCACAGGAGAAGGCACGCTGTTGAAGGGAAGAGGTGGCGCATGCGCATAGCAGGAGAGCGCGTGTCAAGCCTCATTGTGGGAATGGCTGGTATTGGAGTGCAGCAGTTCTCTGTCCCTCTGTCTGGTACTGAACCTAAGTGTTGTGGGAATGAGAAAATGATAAATTTGCTGTGTGTAATTGTGTTGTGGCTGGAAATAGAAGGAATATAATGAATACTGTGTATATGATGAGGCTGAAATTGGAATTAAAAAAAAGAAATGTATATCTCTCTGTCTAATGTGGGAAATAGGGAACAGGGAAATGAACTGTGTGTATGATGGCTGGAAATGGAATTAAAGGGTAGAAAAGTAAAAGGATGCACGAGGGAAGACAAAAGGGGGCACCAGGTTCACAATTTAGTGTATTTGTAAAGACAGAAAAAAATCATGGTTAATAATATACCCACTACAATAGCACAGAATACAGTAATATACTGTAATTATGTAATCACAGGGTTATACTATAGATATGAGTATAGTGACAACTATAGGAATTAGTGTTCTCGGAGAGGAACACTTCTAAATTCAGGTGAAATGTTGGATCTCGTAATCCCTGTTCAAGCCGTGTGGTTCAAGGCTGTTTAGTCTATGTATCCAGTACGCCTCTCGTATCATGAGCTGTTTGACCCTGTCCCCACCTCTCCTGGATGGCATGACCTGTTCTATGACTTGGAGCTTTAATTGGGAGGCCCGCTGCGTGAAAATGTGCCGGTACAGGTAGCAGTAGGTTTTTCCTTCTGATATTAGACTGGGAATCACTGTAGTACTGACAAATGGACCGTCAGACAGGTAAGATACTCTACACGAGGCTCAAAAAAATTAATATAATCACAGAAATAACCTCTAAAACGTAACCTTTAATGATGATCTATTTTAAGAAGAGACTATATATTATATTATCTCATAGGGCATATACATATACAAAATTAAAGTTAAAGTCAATTCACCCAGGTGTCAATTGTCACAGTTGCTGAAGTGGGTCCACCCTAGGGCCCCCTGTATGATACGAGAGGAGCAACTAGGGGTAAGTATGGGGGTGGGCCAGTGATGCTGGTCTAACTACAGAAAAACTGGCCCTGACAAAAGCCCCTAGTAGCTATTTAAGCCCTGCCTAATAAACGGAACTGCCGCCCCGAATAGGGGCGATCCCGTGTCAGGAACCTCCTGCAGTCCCTGCGGTGTCCCTGACATAGGAAAGATAACCGCCACCTTGATAATTTATCCAGTCGTGTCAGTCATAAACCAATATAGTTACATATGCACTCTTGATATTGAGAAGGATACAGATATACAAATTAATATAGCTACTAAAATACCCAACATAGAACCTGCATGGGAATAGAGTAAGTCACTCCCATGTACACAATCCTGTGCAAAATATCACCCCAATATATTTAGATATATATAAAATAAGAATATAACATTCCACACAGTATATTCCTGAAAGATTCACTTGTGTCATTATTCATATGATCACAAGTGAAACGGGCACAATGTCCTCAGATACAACCTCAACAAAAGATACCAAGGGATAACCAATCCCTACGCGTTTCGCCACTAACCTTTCTGTGGCTCTTCAGGGGACACCAAGCACCTATGGGGATATATTTCCCAGATACTATCTTCATTAGTGTGGAGGGAATTAATTAACCATCCTATTCCACCACATCCAGGTATAAAAGACGAGGGCACTCCCTGTGGAGATCTATACCACACATATATACAAATACATGACCACCAAATAGTCAATTGTTCACCTAAATAAATAAACCTCCCTTAAGAAGTCAATCAGGAGGATGAAGCGCAGCAGATTCGTTGGAATAAGATAGCCCAACAGAGGTAATCATAGACGTGGATACAGATAAACCAATACAGGACTAATAATAGACAGGTAAACCCAGCACAGCCTGAGATGTATCCAGGACTATGCTGGGATAAGCATGGGACGCATATCAGTGGGGCACAAACAGAAGTTTGGTGGTGCATAAATGTTCCACTGGAGAGAATACTTGCGTTCCCGGACTAGTCCTTGCTGCTCATCTGTGAAAGCGCTAATGCGCGGTGGTCCGGAATGCCCCCATGTGATGGTGTGGAGAGGCGGACTTGATCTAAGGCCAGCTATTTAAAGCTGCGCGCCATCCCATCGTTAGAGAGGCCGCCCCATCACTGGGGGTATAACGTCAGTACGCATAGACGCTGCGTGTCAAAGCAGCGTCAATGCGTTTCAAAGTAAACCAACTTTAATAGTGTCCTCACAGTTCAGGACAACAAGGAGTAGATGATTCAAGGAGATGCTATTTCACCCCCTAAATGTCTCTCCTTAAAGGGATAGTAGGTAAGATAACTCAATAAATCGTGGCCATAATACTTTGGTCACAAAGGAAGGAGGGGGCACCGTCAGGGAGAAGGCATTGAAAGAAAGGGATACAGAAGATAACAATCCAATCCAATTCCCGTCAGTATCAAAAAATATACCAACAGGATAGGATAACAGAGATTTATTTTATCTTATCCTAGGAGCCTCCTCCACCCGACTGGTTATAAAAAGAAGACAGTGCCCCAAAATAGTGAACTAAATTAAATGAAGCAGGTGTAATCAGTGTTTTCATTTAAACCACAGGGGGACAGAATATTCAAGCGGTGTATCCACCGCAATTCTTTTTGTTTTAAAAGTTGATCCACATTACCCCCTCTGCAGGGGCGTACATAGAAATCATTGGGCCCCATAGCAAGAATCTGAATGGGGCCCCTAACCCCGCCCACTACCCCAGCTCATCCAACATGCTACCCTGGCTCCTCCCATGCCACACCCCCATTTGCCAATAAAGAAATGTATACATGAGCTACTGATTTATTTATTTATTTTTTTAAATTAAGGAGACGTTATACTGAATGGGGGCAGCCACAAGGATGGATTATACTCTATATCATACAGCATGGAGTACGGATTATACTGTATATTATACAGCATGGTGTACGGATTATACTGTATATCATACAGCATGGTGTACGGATTATACTGTATATCATACAGCATGGTGTACGGATTATACTGTATATCATACAGCATGGTGTACGGATTATACTGTATATCATACAGCATGGTGTACGGATTATACTGTATATCATACAGCATGGCGTACGGATTATACTGTGTATCATACAGCATGGCGTACGGATTATACTGTGTATCATACAGCATGGCGTACGGATTATACTGTGTATCATACAGCATGGTGTACGGATTATACTGTATATCATACAGCATGGTGTACGGATTATACTGTATATTATACAGCATGGTGTACGGATTATACTGTATATCATACAGCATGGTGTACGGATTATACTGTATATCATACAGCATGGTGTACGGATTATACTGTATATTATACAGCATGGTGTACGGATTATACTGTATACTATACAGCATGGTGTGTGGATTATACTGTGTATTATACAGCATGGAGTACGGATTATACTGTATACTATACAGCATGGTGTACGGATTATACTGTATACTATACAGCATGGTGTACAGATTATACTGTACATTGTATAGCATGGTACAGGGATTATAATATATACTTTACAACAAATGCATGGCGGTTACACCATGCCGGACAATATAACCCCTGCGCCACACTGTACAATATATAGTACGTACAGTGTATGCATATCCTGCCCTCAGGAGCACGGTCGGGTTTTCACGGACAGCCCCGGACCATACTCCACGGACATTTGAATTAAGCCTTATGGGGGAGGGGGGAGTGCAGTAGCGGTATCAGCACTGTGGGTGCAGTGCCCAGGGAGTGAGGCAAGTAAGGTGCCTGTCAGGGGCACCTGGGCATTTGGGGGGGGCATTAACTTCTTCCCAGCTGCTTAGTGGGCAATTTGAAATTTATACAATGTCCTGACTCCTGAGTCTTATGAGCCTACAGTGCCTGCCTGTGCCCCCAAAAAACTCCTGCTGCTGTGGCTGCCCTCCCCAAGAATACCCAAGTAATTCCAACCTTCTGTGTGGTTCCAGGTGTCCTCCTCTCCTCTCAGTGTGTGCACTGGCCGGGTCTGCTTGGCGACAGGGGCTTGACACAGGGTGGCTGAGTCTGAGGCAGCAGGTGACTGACGCGCCGGCCATCCACTGGTATATCTTGTTCTGGATGGGTGCGTGCCTGCTGCTTGCCAGCCAATCAGCAGCAGTGTCTTTACACACTGCTAAACGCTGATTGGACAGCGCAGCAGCAGCAGAGCCTGCCAGCCTGGGTGGATGAGTTCAGCGCCGGTCAGGTCAGGTCAGGTGGGGGAGGTGTCGGGTGATCACTTGTGATGGGCCCGGGGCGCCACATGTTGCCGTGCGCGGGGTTTTCTGAAACTTAGGGGCCCGCGCTGGCTTTAGAGCAGAGCAGCAGTCAATGTAAGGGGGCGTGGCCTTGCGCTCCGGCCGGGCCCCCTGGTGCTGCGGGCCCCATAGCAGTGGCGTGGTCTGCCTACATTGGCGGTACGCCACTGCCCCTCTGATTGATAGTGGGACCACTTCCAACACCACAAAGCGAACAACGTCCGCCTGTCCCCCGTGTTTGGCAGTCACATGCCTAGACACAGGTTTGTCCCTCCTATTTCTAATGTCTCCCAGATGTTCCAGAATTCTGACCTTAAACTCTCTGCAAGTTTTTCCTACATATAGGCTTCCACAGACACAGATCATCATATACACCACATTCCTGGTGTTGCAATTGGCAAAATTCCTCATATGAAAGATCCGAGTACCTGTGTTGTCCTCAAAGACATCGCCTAGTTTCACAAATTTACAAGCTTTGCAGCGACCACATCGGAAGGTACCATTCCAGCGGTTGTCTAAACACGTGGATTTCTTGGGGGGTTCAAAATGACTGTTCACCAGGAAGTCTCCAATATTGCGACCCCGTCTGTATGTAATAAGAGGGGTTTCTGGTAGACTGTATGTCAAATCAGGATCCATCTTGAGCAGGGACCAATATCGATTGAGAATGTCCCGTACTTCAAGATGTGCATAATCAAATGTCCCAATAATCCGGAGGTTATTATCAGCCTTTTCAGACTGATATGGTAAGAGGAGCGTTGCTCTGTTTCTAGAACGAGCATCATTCCAAGCTTGTCTCAGATATTGTTTGGGATATCCCCTCCTATGGAACCTATGGAATAGATTTGTCGCCTCCTGCTCAAAGTCCTCTCGTTTAGAACAATTACGGCGGATCCTCAAGAATTGTCCCCTGGGGATACCTTTCCGTAATGCCCTGGGGTGGAAGCTCTCCCACCTGAGTAAACTGTTGGTGGCTGTACTCTTTCTATGGAGTGTCGTCCTGATGGAATTATTTTCATCCTTCGATATTCTAATGTCTAAAAAGGCGATGGAGGAAATGTCTATCTCCGAGGTAAACCGTAACCCAATGTGATTTATGTTGAGAACCTCCATGAACTGTCCGAATTCCGCCATGGATCCGGTCCAAAATAACAAGATATCATCAATGTACCGGATCCACAGCGGAACAAATCGGGTCCACTGTACCAGATCCTCCGAAAACACTACCGTGTTTTCCCACCAGCCCAGAAGCAAATTAGCGTATGTGGGAGCACAAGGGCTCCCCATCGCAGTGCCCCTGAGCTGGTGGTAAAAACTGGAGTTAAAAAGAAAGTAATTATGAGTTAAGGTGTATCGAAGAAGATGCAATACAAACTCATTATGCTTTCTATATTGTATACTCCTTGTTCCCAGAAAGTAGTCAACTGCCTCTAAATCCTTGGTGTGGGGGATGGAAGTATAGAGGGCCTCAACATCGATTGACGCCAGAAATGTGTCTTGCTCAATCTGAATGCCCTCAAGTCTCTTAAGAACATCCGTAGTATCTTGGAGGTAAGAAGGCAGAGTAAAAAGAAATGGACGGAGGATCTGGTCTATATAAGTACCCGCGTGTTGAGTCAAATTGCCAATCCCCGATACAATTGGGCGCCCCCGTAGGGGGTCCAGACCCTTGTGTACCTTGTAAAAAGTAGCAACACGCGGGTACGTAGGCAACAAATATTCAAATTCCTTACGGCTAATCAGACCGTCCTCTTTCGCTGCTTGCAAAAGTGATTTCAGTTCCGCCCTAAATCCTTCTGTTGGATCATGCAAAAGTACAGTAATCTGTAGTTTTCCGTGTCCTGCAATAAAGACATACACATCTTGATGTATTGTGTATAGTGCATAACCACTGTGTTGCCTCCCTTGTTGGACTGTTTGATTACCAACTGCTTATTTCCTTTTAGATTAGTAAGGGCTTGCATTTCTTCAAAGGAGTAGTTTTTAACTATAGGACTTATCGACAATTGATTCATATCTCTAATCACTGAATTTAGAAAGAGGTCAATGTGTTGCTCCCCACCCTTACTGGGAGGATTTTTTGTGCTTTTATTGCATAGTTGTGTGAACGGGCCCTGACCCCTCTCTTTTTCATTGTCCTCCAAGAGGTCCATAAGATCATCCACCCCCGGTAGATCCGAGGGATCAAGACCCATCTCACCACTTCTAGCCTTATTGATCTGAGTAAATATTTTTCGCCATCTAAGCTTACGAATGAAAAGTTGAATATCTTTAGTCCACTCGAAGGAGTCGTAGCGATTGGTAGGGACATAGCTTAAACCCTTGGAAATCACAGATGTTTCCGCCTTTGAAAGGGTCAAGCCTGACAAATTGATGATAAGATTCTCATCACCTATGTCATTTACTTTTTTGACTGCTGTTGTGCTAGTGTACGATCCCTGAGTCCATAAGGGGTTTGTTGGCCTTGAGAGGGGCCTAAAAAAGTCTGATTGTTGGGAAGGGATGAAACGGGACCCCTCCCTGATAATGAGGAGGAGTATCCCAACCCTGACGAAGAGCTCATATTGCCTATTGGTTCCACCAGTGGGGCTTGGTTTCTTGTGTGTTCGATTATATTGGCACCCTCCCATTGTTTCCCTGGACCGGGGGCAGTTATCTGCCTCCCTCTCTGGTAGGATCTACTGAAGGGGTACCTACTTCTGCCCCTATAGTACCCCCTACTTCTAGGTTGGCGATTTTGGCCAGGATTTGAAAAGAAAGATGAAGACCGATACTCGTTATCCGAGTTTTCCGTTTCTGATGCCGAAGTATCGGTATGAGGCTCTTTAGACCCCCTAGGTGTGACGTCATATGCTACGTTGTTCCTAAATTCAGTTAGGTCACTAATGAATTGCCTATGTTTACGCTCTATTAGAGAGCCCTTAAACCTTTCAATATTGTTTTGAAATTCTGATTCTTTTTTAGAGAATTCAGTATGGTCCTTAAATGAAAGGGCTCTATTATTGACTTCTCCAACCCTGGTTTCCAAATCTGCCAGCTTAGTGTTCTCCTCTGTCAATAATAATTGCATAAATCTCAAGGAACTTTCTGTCGCTTCCTGTTCCCATCTCTGTAGCAGATCCTTACTACAAATGCGTTCCGCCGGGCGTATAAAAATGCGAAGACCCCTAGGTACTATTTTATTTTTGATGTAGTTATCTAGTGATTGTATCTCCCACCACGATTTTAAGTACTCTTTGTGGGTAACGTACAGTTCTTTAAACACTGTTTTAATTGTTACGGTTGAAGTATTAGAAAAAACGACTTCTTTATCTGAAAACACCTCATTAGCTTCTGATAACCATTTGGTCTTATCTAGATACGATCCTAGAAAACTAGCCATACTCAATTGAGTCAAATATATGTCATAGAATCACCGTAGTACTGACAAATTGACCGTCAGACAGGTAAGATACTCTACACGAGGCTCAAAAAAATTAATATAATCACAGAAATAACCTCTAAAACGTAACCTTTAATGATGATCTATTTTAAGAAGAGACTATATATTATATTATCTCATAGGGCATATACATATACAAAATTAAAGTTAAAGTCAATTCACCCAGGTGTCAATTGTCACAGTTGCTGAAGTGGGTCCACCCTAGGGCCCCCTGTATGATACGAGAGGGAGCAACTAGGGTAAGTATGGGGGTGGGCCAGTGATGCTGGTCTAACTACAGAAAAACTGGCCCTGACAAAAGCCCCTAGTAGCTATTTAAGCCCTGCCTAATAAACGGAACTGCCGCCCCGATAGGGGCGATCCCGTGTCAGGAACCTCCTGCAGTCCCTGCGGTGTCCCTGACATAGGAAAGATAACCGCCACCTTGATAATTTATCCAGTCGTGTCAGTCATAAACCAATATAGTTACATATGCACTCTTGATATTGAGAAGGATACAGATATACAAATTAATATAGCTACTAAAATACCCAACATAGAACCTGCATGGGAATAGAGTAAGTCACTCCCATGTACACAATCCTGTGCAAAATATCACCCCAATATATTTAGATATATATAAAAATAAGAATATAACATTCCACACAGTATATTCCTGAAAGATTCACTTGTGTCATTATTCCTATGATCACAAGTGAAACGGGCACAATGTCCTCAGATACAACCTCAACAAAAGATACCAAGGGATAACCAATCCCTACGTCCCTACGCGTTTCGCCACTAACCTTTCTGTGGCTCTTCAGGGGACACCAAGCACCTATGGGGATATATTTCCCAGATACTATCTTCATTAGTGTGGAGAGAATTAATTAACCATCCTATTCCACCACATCCAGGTATAAAAGACGAGGGCTTAAATAGCTACTAGGGGCTTTTGTCAGGGCCAGTTTTTCTGTAGTTAGACCAGCATCACTGGCCCACCCCCATACTTACCCTAGTTGCTCCCTCTCGTATCATACAGGGGGCCCTAGGGTGGACCCACTTCAGCAACTGTGACAATTGACACCTGGGTGAATTGACTTTAACTTTAATTTTGTATATGTATATGCCCTATGAGATAATATAATATATAGTCTCTTCTTAAAATAGATCATCATTAAAGGTTACGTTTTAGAGGTTATTTCTGTGATTATATGATATTAGACTGGCATGCGCGGTCTTGTACCTTTTGTGTGGTTTCTCCCATGTAAACCTTACCACATGGGCACTTTAGTAGGTATATTACAAAGTTGGTGTCACATGTGAAAAAAAACCTTTTATCGGAAACTTCTTTCCGGATTGAGAGTGATAAAAATCTGAGCCCTTCTGTACATTCGAGCATTGGGCACAATGTACACATGGAAAGGTACCCCTTTTCTGTGTACCAAAAAATGTTTGCCTGGGTATCTGTCTTGAGGGTCCTATATCGGCCCTTACCAATAGGTCCCGTAGGTTGGTAGGTCAGCGTGTGCAGGCTAAAAAGGGGTTATGGAACTCAGTGATGTGTGGGTAAGCCTTCTGTAAAACTGGCCAATGGTTCCGGATGATGTTCACTATGTAACGCTAGGATGAAAAGTGTGAACTAAAGGCATTCGGGGTTGATTGTCAGCGGGTTTAGGATTGGTGTTTGTTTTTTTTATCCTGTAGCAAGTGTAGTGGGTAGCCCCTCTCAAGGAAGCCTTGTCTCATCTCATTCAATCAGAGTTGTCTTGGTGGGTCTGTTTTGACAATGCGATGAATCCGTTCAAATTGAGAATGAGGAAGCGATTTTTTGGTATTCAGTGAATGAAAACTGGTAATATGCAAAAGATTGTTCCGGTCAGTGGGCTTTCTGTATAGGTCTGTCACAAGTCTACCAGGTGTATCTTTAATGACTGTAGTATCTAGAAAGTTGATAGAGGTGGGGTCGTGGTGGATGGTAAATTGTAATTCAGGATATATTGAATTCAAATACGAATTAAAAAGGAAGCAAGGGGTCTAATGGGCCCTCCCATATGCAGAAAATATCATCGATATACTGTTTCCAAATTTTGACATGAGTTGAGAAATGCATATCAGGGTAAATGAAGGTTTCTTCAAAATAGGCCATAAATGCGTTTGCATAGGGAGGCTCCACATTAGACCCCACTGCGGTACCTTGTTGCTGCAAAAAAAAAAATCATCCTGGAAGAGAAAAAAGTTATTACAGAGTATCAATTTCAACAGATCCATACAGAAATTGATGACAAATGGTTCCATGTTATTAATGGAAAGAAGGTTGTGAATGGCTGACAAGCCCTTTTGATGCTGAATAGAGGTGTATAAGCTTGTTACATGCCAGGTGACTAGCAGTGTAAGTGGGTGTCAGAGGAGGTATGATTTCAAGTAGTTTTAGAAAGGCAGAGGTGTCCAATAGGAAAGATCTTGTATTTTTGATGAGGGGAGTCAGGATCTTCTCCAGAAAGATTGCAAGTGGGGCAAGAACAGAATCGGTGGAGGCCACTATATGGCATCCTGGTTGATTGTATAAGTCCTTGTGGATCCTTGGCAACACGTAAAATACTGGTGTAATTGGGTGGGGATTTGTAAGGAAAGTAACTGTGGCATCATCAATCACTTCAAGTTCACAATAATGTTTTAGTATCTCTTCTATCTTATCTGCCAATTCACTGGTGGGGTCCTTGGTGAGTCTGCGATATATGGTACTGTCACTCAATTGTCGTAGTATTTCTGCGGTGTATTTGTGCTTATCCATTATTAGGGATGAGCGAACCGAACCGTAACGAACCAGATTCGTTACGAACTTTGCCAAAAGTTCGTAACAAATCTGGTAAAAAAAAAAAAAAACGGCGACGCAAAACTGTACTTTTTTCACAGAATAGACCAGGATACAAGGGATTATTACTCCTATAATCCCTTGTATCCTGGTTTTCTGTGAAAAAAAAAAAGTGTGACGTCACCCCACAGCCCCTGAAGTGCCTGAGCGCGCCGACGTCTTGTCAGTGCATCGCCAGACATCAGAGAGAGAGGAGCTTAGCATTAGATAGAGAGAGAAAAGAGATAGATAGATAGCCAAACAAGTAGATAGATACAGGCAGAGATAGAGAAGGAATAGAAAGGGTTAGGCTACTTTCACACTGGCGGCAGGCCTGATCCGGCAGGTGAAGGGTGCTGCCGGATCAGGCCTGCCGCAGTGACATGTGTGGAGCCGGAACCGCGCTCCGGCCCCACACATGTCACACAGTACATGCATACACATAAACATAAACATACACACACATATAGACATACAAACACACATACATACTTACATGCTCCCCGGCAGGTCTTCGGAGCGTCAGAGGGACAGGACGGCTCACACAGGTCACGATTCCGCACAGCGCCCTCTGCTGGGCGCCTGGTGGAATCATGACGATTCCACCAGCGCCCAGCAGAGGGCGCTGTGGGGAATCGTGACCTGTGTGAGCCCTCCTGTCCCTGACGCTCCGAAGACCTGCCGGGGAGCATGTAAGTATGTATGTGTGTTTGTATGTCTATATGTGTGTGTATGTTTATGTTTATGTGTGTGTCTGTGTCTGTATGTGTCTATGTGTAGCCGGATCCGTAATGGACTCCATTGAAAGTCAATGGAGGGCGGATCCGGTTACCATTATGGTCACACCAGACGGATCCACCCCATTGACTTGCATTGGGGGTCATTCCGGATCCGTCTTGGTGCGGATGCCTGGACCGGAGAGCAAACCGCAGCATGCTGCGGTTTGTTCTCCGGTCTGAAGACGGAACGGAATGCTTTCAGGAGCATTCCGTTGTCTTCAGTTCAGTTTTGTCCCCATTGACAATGAATGGGGACAAAACTGAAGCGTTTTATTCCGGTATTGAGCCCCTATGACGGAACTCAATACCGGAATTTTAAAACGCTAGTGTGAAAGTAGCCTAAGTGAGAGAAGCAGGAGAGAGGAAGAGAAAGCTAGATATAGAAGATAAGGTGATAGATAGGGAAAGAGGCTGAGAAAGCAAGAGATAGGTAGAGATAGGGAGAGATAGGGCGATAAAAAAAGAAATAGGGAGAGAAAAGTGAGAAAAGAGTAGCATTCCTGTCCCGTGACCGATAGTACACGCTACACGTTGCTGCTCTGCTGGGTGCCGTCAACCCCGTTTAGCCGCAACAAACAAAGTTAAAAAAAAAAAGTAAAAAAAAAAAAGTTATAAAAAAAGTTTAAAAAAAAAGTTAAAAAGTTATAAAAAAAGTTAAAAAAAACATTTAAAAAAGTTATTAAAAAAAAATAAAGTTTAAAAAAGTATAAAAAAAATACTGTATTTTTCGCTTTATAAGACGCACTTTTTTTCCCCCAAAAGTAGGGGGAAAATTGCAGTGCGTCTTATAAAACGAATACAAGTGAGCGCTTCCATTATGGAAGCGCTCACTTGTATGTTTTAGCTGCCGGGGGGCCGGGACCCCCCCCCATCAGACCTCAGATCAGACCAGCGTGCACCATAGCAATAAAATAAAAAACTTCACTTACTTGTCCTGCCGCGGCTCCTCAGGCTTCCCGGCCCGGCGCTGCACTGTCCTGAACGCGTACAGCGTCAGGACGTAGTGCGCGCACTATGACCTGACGCTGCACGCAGTCAGGTGACAGTGCAGCGTCGGGCCGGAAAGCCTAAGGAGCGCCGGAGCGGAGCCGGGGCGCTGGACAGGTAAGTGAAGTTTTTTATTTTATTGTTATGGGGCACGCTGGGCTGATCTGAGGTCTGATGGGGGCACAGAGTGGTCTACTGGGGGCACTGTGAGCTGGTCTGAGGTCTGATGGGGGCACAGAGTGGTCTACTGGGGGCACTGTGAGCTGGTCTGTGGTCTAATGGGGGCACTGTGAGCTGGTCTGAGGTCTGATGGGGCACAGATTGGTCTAATGGGGGCACTGTGAGCTGTTCTGAGGTCTGATGGGGCACAGAGTGGTCTAATGGGGGCCACTGTGAGCTGGTCTGAGGTCTGATGGGGGCACAGATTGGTCTAATGGGGCGCTGTGAGCTGGTCTGAAGGTCTGATGGGGGCACAGAGTGGTCTAATGGAGCACTGAGCTGGTCTGAGGTCTGATGGGGGCACAGAGTGGTCTAATGGGGGCACTGTGAGCTGGTCTGAGGTCTGATGGGGGCACAGAGTGGTCTAATGGGGCCTGTGGGCTGGTCTGAGGTCTGATGGGGGCACAGAGTGGTCTCATGGGGGCACTGTGGGCTGGTCTGAGGTCTGATGGGTTACGCTGGGCTGGTCTGAGGTCTGATGGGTTACGCTGGGCTGGTCTGAGGTCTGATGGGTTACGCTGGGCTGATCTGAGGTCTGATGGGGGAACGCTGGGCTGATCTGAGGTCTGATGGGGGAACGCTGGGCTGATCTGAGGTCTGATGGGGGAACGCTGGGCTGATCTGAGGTCTGATGGGGGAACGCTGGGCTGATCTGAGGTCTGATGGGGGAACGCTGGGCTGATCTGAGGTCTGATGGGGGCCTGATGTGATGTCCTGAAATTTATGGGGGGTCAGATATGTGGTCTGATGAAAAATATTTTTTTCTTATTTTCCTACTCTAAAATCTGGGGTGCGTCTTATCTTCGGGTGCGTCTTATAAAGCGAAAAATACGGTACTTCATTTCATTTTCCCCCACCCAAATAAAAATATGTCCAAGCGTCCTACTTCCAGCACTTCCCAGGCAAGGAGTGCAGCAGCAGGCGGTGAGGGTAGGAGAAGTGGCAGCACCAGGCCCGGTGGCAGCCGGGGTAACAGGCGTGGCAGCAGGGTGCAGCTACCCCTGACGCCCACTGGGCATGTAAGAACCACACAGCCAGCGGTTCTAGATTGGCTTACCCAATCCTCCAGTTCCACCGCCCAAAGCTCCCAAACGAGGAGTCAAGCATCGGCTGGATCATCCGACACCACCCTTACATGGGACGGTCAGCGAGAGTCCTCTGCCCCGTCCCCTGTTATTAGAATGCCACTCACCTTTGGGGCACCTTCTGCCAGGGAACTCTTGGCAAACCTTGATCTGCCCTTGGAGTCTCTACCACTTTTTAATGATGAGGAGGAGGAGGAGGAAGTCCACCAAAGTCAGCGGGTGGAACGTACTGAGACTCCAGAGGAGGTGTTGGCTGTAAGCAGTCAACAGAGCCAGGGAGGGGCATCCAGTGCCACACCTGATATTCTGTCCCAGCCACCGGAGGAAAGTAGCAGTGGTGCAGAGTTTGATGATGATGTCGCTGATCGGACGTGGTGCCCTCAAGCAGCATCATCCTCATCATCAGGGGAGGAAATAGAGGTGCCATCGACGCAGCAACATCCCACTGTTGCAAGGAAACGAGGCACAAGAGGGAGGGGTAGAAGAGAAGCTACCAGGCAGAGATCACCCTCTCAAAGCCTTGGTCCTGAGAGGGCACCCTCAGGCAGCAGTGGCAGTCAACAGCCAGCAAGACCCCCCGTGGCTGTCAGCAAACCACGGTCCTCTGTCGTCTGGCAGTTCTTCTGCCTGGGGAAAGATAAGCACATTGCTTTGTGCCTGCTGTGCAATGAGAGGGTCAGTCGTGGTAGGGGTGATAATCTCGGGACAACATCGATGCGAAAGCATATGGAAAGGCAACACCAACAGGCCTGGAAGAACCGTGACCCCAATACCACCTCCTGTCAGGATGCACCATACACTGCAGATCCCATCATGCAGCATCCTCTCAGTGGAACTCAGGGCTCGTCAGCCTCAGGTGCCAGCACCAGCACAGTGTCACTGCCATCTACACCGCTAATGAGGCAGCAATCCGTGACTGAGTCCATGGGCAGACGTCAGGTGTATTTCAGCAGCCATCCCATGGCCCAGAAACTGACCGGACACCTGGTTAAGCTGCTGGTGCTTCAGTCCCTGCCCTTCAACCTCGTGGACTCCCAGCCTTTGAGGGATTTCATGGCGTGTGCGCACCCCAGATGGCGAGTCCCCAGCCTCCACTACATCTCTGGCAAAGCTGTCCCATCACTGCACAGTTATGGGCAGAAAAAGGTTGGCGACTCATTGGGACTCTCGGTGTCCAAGACCGTGCACCTGAGTGCTGATGTCTGGTCCTCAAATTATGGGCAAGGGCAGTACATGTCTGTTACTGCCCATTGGGTCAACATCCTCCCAGAAGACCATCAGGAAGTCCACGATATGTAAGTTTTATCTTCATACTCACTTCCATTCTGACGCTGTGCTCCCACAAACCTGCAGTAAAATGCACTTAGTGGACTCCGGTGCTCACTCACATAATGGAGAGGACTCAAAGAAGAGTCCACTGAGTGCATTTTACTGCAGGTTTGTGGGAGCACAGCGTCAGAATGGAAGTGAGTATGAAGATAATGCTTACATATTCGGATTCAGCATCACTTACACTATATAACGCTTACTCTAGTTCAGGGGGGGGTTCCCAGATGACAGGTTCCCTTTAAGCCAGCTGGTGACAGCACTAAAAAAACACAAAAGCATACATCCATTGGTTTTGGTCGCTGCACTCAGTTAGGACATCAAACTGGTGTAACAAAGATATATATATATGTCTCGCCAACAGCCATAGGCCCAGATTCAACAGGTTTGACACCAGAGTAGTTGCGTCAATTTGTAAAGCGAGTGCCAGTGAGGTGTCCATTTCATGAAAATTGGACACGTATTTTTGGATAATGGAACTGGCATAAAGCCTTCTTGAATCTGTGCCTTTTTAAATGTCCTTTCTTCACCTCATGGATTCTGTGGGTGAGGTTGTCTGTCTATTTAACCATATCCGTATCCTACTAGACTACCTGTAATGTTAGAGGGTTTTTTTTAACGTTGACTGTCCTGTGCTGAACTCTACATCAACATTTTGTCATGTATAAAAACTGATTTTTACAAGCGTGCATATTCTTAGCTTCCAACTTCAGTTCTCTGTACTAGGCCCTTCTGGGTTCTGCCCCCACCGTCAATTGTCTATTTGGAAACATACTCGGTGCAATCAAGAGCTGCTGAAGCTGCCTCCTCAACTTGTCTCTTCTCAACCATACTGGCCTGGGTGCTATCAAGTGCTGCTGCCTCCTCTTCCTCCGTCAATTGTCTGTTCTCAACCATACTGGGTCCAATACAGTACTATTACTGCTGCTGGTTCCACTGTCAAATGTCTGTTTTCCACCCTACTGGGTCCAAGTCAATGCTGCCGGTGTTGCCAACTTGCACTTTGTGTCCTATGTCCCGTGTAATCACTTACACCTTGGCTAATGTGTACCTGTTCTGGGGTGCACAAGGTCTAATTAAATGGTAAGCCTGTCTGTCTTCTGACCTGTGATGTCACTGAGACCGCATCGACTTCAACGCAGCCTATTCTTGGGCTGGTGCCACGATCTACCGTGTGTTTTTGGTGCTCTGGCATGACATGGACTGCTCCAGCGGACATCTTCAATGCTGTCAAATGTTGTCGACCTGGCTGTCGACGACTATTTTTGCACTTTGATTTTTTCCACTTTTGTCATTGTAATAGCAACTGCAACTAAACTAAACTATACCCTATCAGACTCCCACTATTGTAGCTGCAATTATTCAGCCGTTATAGCAAGGTTCATTTTAGGTTCGGTTCATACGAATCCGAATTTCACGAAAGTTCGCCGAACCGAAACGAACTTTTCAAAAGTTCGCTCATCCCTATCCTTTATCACCAAGGCTCCTCCCTTGTCTGCTGGTTTGAAAATAATGTCTTTCCTCTTTTGTAAAGAGGAAAGGGCTTGTTTTTGAGTGTTGTCCAAATAATGTGTAAATTTGTATTTACCCCTTTCAAGGTCTTTCTTAAATTTGAAAACATCCTTTTGAACCAGGTCAATGAATGTCTCAATTGGAGGTTGGCCTTTGGGGTGCATTAAATGGCTTTTGTTGCGTAAGTGTAGGTCTCGGAAATATAGCAAAGTTGTGGGCTGTCCTACTTTGCTCTTGGTCAAAAGAGCAGGGTTAGCAGAATTGGCTGAGAAATGGACCTTCAGTCTAATATTTCTATAGAGCCTCTGTAGATTTAGGTCCAACTGAAATGTGTCCATCTGGCGACATGGACAGAAAGAGAGGTCCCTCTCAAGAAAGGATAGTTCTGCTGGTCCCAGTGTATATGATGAGATGTTGATAACTAGCTAATTTACCTGTGATCTGGTGGTGATCTGGGACGTATTGCATGTGGTATTGAGGGGTCCTCCTCCTTGCCCTCTTCTGCCTCGTGAGGAGGTCAGACCGACTGTCGCCACTGGAGGCGGATTGGGTTGAATGTAGTATTGAATGAAAATAAAAAGGGAAATGTTCTGGATATATAAATTGAACTGCCTCAACCCCTACGGTTTAAATGAGGCTTTCAAAATCAACTTATAAAGGGCGTAATCCAGAACCCTCAGCATAGATAACTTCTGTCTACTTGGTTTCCTATGGTACAATGAGGTCACCTCATTCTCCCCCCCTTTCCCCCACTTCCCCCTAGCAATCAGGTCTATTGGGTTTATTAATTGATTATCTATTTTATACTTGATTTTAGACTTTTATCGTTATACAATTCATTTTTTTCTTATATACATATATTATTTTTTAGACCTACACTCCCGCATGAACCTTTATGTGTATGTCCTTATTTGTTTTATCCATGTGTGTTTTCATGTGTATTCATACCTGTACTTTCATTTTTTAAACAAACACACCAGTTTTTTATCCATTTTTTAAATTTATTTATGAATATTCATTACACATATATTTATTCTCTACCAATTTATTTATTATACTGTATATTATTATATAAATTATTTATGTATTATATAATTAATAATTTATTTATTATATATTATATATATATTTCTTGAACAATCATGTAATCCACATCCACCTACAGTATTTATTCATCCATCCATTGATCCATAATCATGCATGAAAATAATCACCATTACGCCACATAGCATTCTTTATTTTATCTTTTAATTTCATTAGTTCCTTTTATCATACAATCCACCATTCATTTTTGATGTAGGTATACATTTCATCATGGCATAACTTCACGCATCAACAATTCATTCTTACTATAACTGTACAATTGTACAGGTTGTTCACCTAACCAATATCTAGTCACTAGCCTCCAGGTTGTTGTCTCATTCCGCATTGCTCTGCCCTCAGCCAGTGTCCCGATCTATGGCAACCCGATCACATGACTTTCACCTAAGCCAAGTGATCGGAACGGTTCGGCCTGGTTCAGCTGCCGGCTGTCCTCCACGTTGGCCGAACTGCCCCAGGCCCTTAGTGTCCTGTTGCTCAGCAACGGGATGCCTTTCGCTCTTTTGCCGCGTGTTCGGGGGTTCCGATCACATGATTCGGAGCTCCGATCACGTGACTCCCCCCCCCTCTTCCCGATTGCTGCGCCGTCCTTTTCTCTTCACCCAAGCCTTTATAATTTATGCTTTTCCGTACCTACACCACTAGAACCACCAATGTATACGTATACTAATTTTTATCTTATGTTGTAGTTACATTATTATTTGTTCTGCACTTAGG
Organism: Rhinella marina; assembly: GCA_900303285.1. Classification (NCBI taxonomy): domain Eukaryota; kingdom Metazoa; phylum Chordata; class Amphibia; order Anura; family Bufonidae; genus Rhinella; species Rhinella marina. The sequence goes on from ONZH01025215.1 coordinate 18,614, forward strand.
GGTATCTTGGGTTCCCTTTAGCTCCGCCACCCAAAACCCTTTTGGCATTTTTTTGCCTGTATTTGTGTGTGTACATATATCTGTGTGTTGTGCTACCATTGTATTATATGCAGTCTAAACCTGAAGAAGGGGATTGTCTCCCTGAAACGCATTGTTTCTCTGCAATAAAGAATCTCTAAACTACAAGCGACCGAATCGTGGTTGGTTCTTTGCACCGTGGGAGAATGCCCCCTTACAGTAGAATGCCCCCTTTAGTGCTCCCACACAGCAGAATGCCACTTTTAGTGCCCCCACAGAGTAGACTACCCCTTTAGTACCCCTTTAAAGTGGAATGCCCCCTTTAGTGCCCCCAAAACAGTACAATGCCCCTTTTAGTGCCACCACACAGTAGTTGTGCCCCTTTAATGCCGCCCCACAGTAAAATTCCCCCTTTTTGCCCCCTTCACAGTAGTTATGCCCTGTTAGAGCCCACACAAAGTATTTATACCTCCTTAAAATCACCACAGAGTAGTTGTCCCCTCTTAATGCCCCCACACAGTAAAAGGCCCCTTTCAGTGGCTCGAATCCAAGGCAGTTGGGATGGGGATGTGGCAGTAGGATGTCCTGCACATATCTCTGAGCTATTAGCGTACCTCGTATCACTACTAGGGGTGACCGACTGTCTTATGCAATGGCTCCCCAGATTATCACACGAGCAGTTGGGGCAGGGTGTCGCTCCACAACAAAGGCAGGATTGAAGAGCTCACTACAAGGCCTACTCGAACCTGAACATCATTGGATCCCAAACAGAACCAAGATTTATCAATGACAAGACACTAATGGACACTGTGGTACCAAACTTCCTTCTGCTAAGCACCTGGAAATGGACTGAGCAGAGACAGGGGTGTGTAATGAAGGTGCCTCCTGTATATGGATGGTGGACAACGAAACTATGGATGCTCTTCATGAATGTCAGCAGATCAAATGATGCCTCTCTGCTGGTGGTCTTTCTGGACCATCCAGAGCCTGTTAGGCATGTGCATGAGCACTGCTCCCAACACCTCCTAACAGCTAGGTCAGAACAGCCTAGTTGGTGGCCAGTTTGTCAAAATGACCATCCTCCTACTGTGTTGCAGTATGCTGGAGACATTCCTACGAAATCATTGCTCAAAGTCTGTCACCTGGGCACAATGTCTTCCAGTGCTTTGTAGAGGCATGTCTAGCAGTTAACAATATCTCAACAAGAGGTACACTACCCTAAAATAGCCTCTGAGAACCTTTTTATACAACATGGAGGAGCACTTTTACGCCCTCTTGTGGCAAGACACAGCGTCTAATCAGACCACACCTGTAATTCTTTACATAACTGCCTCACAGCATGCCAAGTTTTGCAGCAATCCGACATTTTTATCAGGGTGCATATTTTGTTGTCCATGCGTGTATATCTAGATATTTAGTACTAGCTAGTTTTGTAATGCTCTGTACTGTTTTTCCGCAGACATAATGAACACCCTCCAATCCTATAAAGGCTATCTGATATCACTGGTTGCATTCTGTTTCCTGGTGAGCCTCATTTACAATTGGAACTTAAAAAAGGTAACAGATGAAATAAGTTGTATAGTAAATGTTTTTGGTGTTCAGTAATCAATATAAGTAGTATAAAATAATAGTGGTGTTTAATTTACTAAAGAATAAGTAAAAAAAAAAACTATATTAACAGCAGCATGTCATCTGTAGGCAATATGTATTCCTCATGCTTATGTCGCTAAATTCCATATCTCAAACACATTAACACTTAAAGGGGTTGTTCCACGAAACATTCTACATTCTTCAAGCCAAGACTTGGATCTGTATACTTTTGTAATTGCATGTCAATAAAAATATGTATAGCCACAAAATGTATCTGCATAGCGCCACCTGCTGTTTGTTCTCTTCCTTATTTCGCCGTCCAGCTCACTGAGGTGGTCGCACGCGCTCAGTTCGAATCTTCATCTGCAACCAGCCATATCTACTGTTAGAACCTGTGGGAGTTACAGGGAGAGAGCTGCAACAGAAAGAGCATGTCCCCTGAGAAAGGACACATCCCTGAACAGACATCCTGAAGAGAATGGGGCAGAACAATTGGAGCCATGAATGGGGAGATCTCTGAATCCATGTGAGGTACAGGGCTGGTTCTAGCTTTGTTAGAAAGATGTTGAATTGATACATACTATATGATAACCCCTTTAAGGCCAATATCATCTATCAGTATGTTTTTTGGAGTGTGGGAAGAAATCAGTGAAACCCATGAAAAACATGTAAATTCCATGCAGCTGTTCCTGTTTGTCAGATTCAAACCCAAGGTCCCAGGTCTGCAAGGCAACATTACTAACCACTCAGTAACTGCATTACATGAGTAACATTTGGCTGGATATTGGTGTCCATGCACCTGATATAGTAAATTCTATTCACCATTATTTTCTTTCTGAAGTGACAGTATACAGTGACATTATCCAAAGACTATGCAGGGACACACCTCCAACTGGTAATATTCAGCTGGACCTTTATAGCAAACTATTGCCAATTCAATCATAAACCTTTAGTAGGAATAATAGAGGGATGGCAAAACAGAAATTTGTATAAAACGATGCTTCAGAATTGTCATTACAAGGGGGATTCAAGTGCAGTGAGCCCAGGAGGAGCCAGAGTGGGGATATGAGTGGTAGTGACTCTGGCTGTTATAGTCAACCACAGTGACTTTCCTGTCACTGTTATGCCCAAGGGCCAGTGCAGTAAAATGGGGGGGGGGGTCTTGGGCTCCTGCCTGATGGTAGTTGGGGTGCCCATTCATTGCTTCATCCAGTAACCTGGACATTTATCGTTGGGGGAATTTTTGAAGTCATTTTGCAGGAGTCTGTGTTGTATTGGGTTTGGGTCAAATGCCTCACAATGTTGGTGGATATTTAAATCTAACACTTCTGCTGTGAGATGTTACTCTTTTTTCTATGCCACCCCTTTACTGGAATAAGAATGTATTCATTTTTTTCAGTAACAGCTGATAAATCTGGCTTAAAGTTTAACTGCTGTCTCATTTTTTATACCCTAATGGTATAGTACACCCTGCTCTATAAATGACTTTGTGCTTTATAATTTAACCTTTTTCAGTTTCACCTCATAATAACACCCAGAAATGTGTGTCACTTTCACATTGAGCAGGCCTCTTCTCCCAGCGTTGTCATGTGCAGGCCATCTCCTCTCTGATATAAACAAGAGACGGGGAGAGCACTGGAAGCAGATACTCAGCCCTGAGTGCCTGAGCTCGGGCAGAAAGTTGAGGGGGGAGGGCTGCTTTACATGCTGCTTTCTCCTGAATCGTAGTGGCTAGAAACATGGTCTTGTTTGAAAGCTGACATTCCAGGCTTTCATACAAGACCAGAATGATAGCTAAAGTCCAAGCAACAGAGGAGATATCACTGCTAGAAATCAAGTAGGGAATAATCGTGGATAAGTCTACTTTCATACCATTGTTTTTGCTGGATCCGTAACGGATCAGCAAAAACAGTTCCGTCATGATAATACAACTGTCTGCATCCGTTACGAACGTATCCGGTTGTATTATCTTTAAAATAGTTATGACAGATCCGTCATGAACACCACTGAAACTCATTGGGGGACGGATCCATTTTTTTGGTGGGAGAGAAAACAGATCCGTCTACATTGGCATACAATGTGAGTCATGACTAGAGATGAGCGAATCGAAGCTGACGAAGTGGAATTCGTTACGAATTTCATGGAAAATTCGATACGCAACGAAAGCGAATTTCATGGCGATTCGTAGTAACAAATCTTTTTTTTTTTTCTTCCTAAAATGTCCGTAAGCACATGGCATGACATGGGGGAAGGATTTCTGGGACAAAGAAGTAAACACCCACAATGCGATCACATGCAGACATGTAGCCAATTAGCAGCCAGCCAGGTCCTGTGATGTCACAGCCCTATAAATAGCTCTGCAGCACTGGAATCCGCCATTTGCTATTGATTTTAGACCAGAGACAGACGTCAGGAGAGATAGGGCAAGTGAAAGAAAAACTAAAGAAAAGAAATGAGGAGATCAGGGATAGATAATCTGAATTGCAGGGATAGGAGAGGGACGATTTCTTGAAATCGCTATTCTGGTACACTGAGCAGCAGTGAGTGGGCATAGGGGTTAGCCTGTTATACAGCACTGCACTCTGTTCTAAAGGCTGTTTTGTGGTGCTTTATTCAAAGAAGCACCACTAGTGTCGCTTTTTGCAGTGCAGTAAGAGGGCCAGAGCCTTGTTTGGGGTACATTAAAAAGAAAAAAAAAATGTAACCCCTTCAACCCCGGGTCTGTTTTCACCTTCATGCCCAGGCGATTTTTTGCAAATCTGACATGTGTCACTTTATGTGGTAATAACTTTGGAACGCTTTTACTTATCCAGGCCATTCTGAGATTGTTTTCTTGTGACACATTGTACTTCATGACACTCATAAATTTGAGTCAATATATTTCACCCTTATTTATGAAAAAATCCCAAATTTACCAAAAATTTTAAAAAATTTGCAAATTTCCAAATTTCAATTTCTCTACTTTCAAAATACACAGTAATACCTCCAAAAATAGTTATTATTTTATATTCCCCATATGTCTACTTTATGTTGGCATCATTTTGTAAATGTCATTTTACTTTTTTAGGACATTAGAGGGCTTAGAAGTTTAGAAGCCATTTTTCAAATTTTCACCAAATTTTCCAAAACCATTTTTTTTAAGCACCAATTCAGATATAAAGTGATTTTGAGGGGCTTACATAATGAAACCCCCCATAAATGACCCCATTTTAGAAACTACACCCCTCAAGTTATAAAAAACTGCTGTTACAAACTTTGTTAACCCTTGAGGTGTTCCACAAGAATTAAAGGAAAATGGAGGTGAAATTTCAAAATTTCACTTTTTTGGTAGATTATTCATGTTAATAATTTTTTTCTTGCAACACAGCAAGGGTTAACGGCAAACTAAACCTCAATATACATTGCTCCGATTCTGCAGTTTACAGAAATACCCCATATGTGGTGGTAAACGTCTCTATGGATTTGTGGCAGTGGTCAGAAGGAAAGGAGCGCCATACGGATTTTGGAGGCAGATTTTGCTAGAATAGTTTTTAGGCACCATTTTGTAATTGAGATACCCTGACGTACCCCTACAGTGGAAACCCTCAAAAAGTGACCCCATTTTGGAAACTACACCCTTCAAAGAATATATTGAGGGGGGTACTGGCCACTTTGGCCCCCTAAGCGTTTTACGGAATTTGGAAACACTTGGCTGTGAAAATGAAAAGTTTCATTTCTTCCAATAAAATGTTGCTTTAGCCCCAAATTTTTCATTTTCACAAGGGGTAACAGGAGAAAAGCACCCCATAATTTGTTCCCCATTTTCTGCTGAAAATGGGCCATCTCATGCAATATTTTTATAGAGCAGGTTGTTACGGACGCGGCGATACCCAATATGTGTATAATTTTTATTTTTTTTTTGAAAGTTTTACACATTAGATACATTTTTGAACAAAATAAAATATTTTTTGTGTTGCCATTTTCTGAGAGCCATATTTTTTTTATTTTTCAGGCGATTGTCTTAGGTAGGGTCTCATTTTTTGCGGGACAAGATGACGGTTTGATTGGTACCATTTTGGGGGTACATACTCTTTTTTGATCACCTGCTATTACACTTTTTGTAAGGGAAGGTGACCAAAAAATGTCTGTTTTGGCACAGTTTTTTTTTTTTTTTTTTTTACTGCGTGCACCTGACGGCGTGGATCATGTGCTATTTTTATAGAGCCGGTCGATACGGACGCGGCGATATCTAATATGTCTAATTTTTTTTTCCACTATTTTTTACAATTTTTTTATATTATTTTGTAAAAATGACGCTTTTTTTGGGGGGGGGACTTAAAACTTTTTTTTCGTAAAACTTTATTTTTTTCACTTTTTTTTTTACTTTCTTATTTTACACTTTTTTTTCACTTTTGGGGGTCTGATCCCCTTACAATGCATTACAATACTTCTGTATTGTAATGCATTGGCTGGAAGTGTATTACTCAATGTAATACACTTCCAGCACACTGCCTGTGAGATCCAGGGGGCTGGATCTCACAGGCTTCCGTAGATAGCAGCCGGATGCCTAAGGAAGGCTTCCGGCTGCTATCTCAGCCATCGGGTCCCTGTCACAGCAGCGCGGGGACCCGATGGCAACCCCTTCCGACCGCCCGCATTGCATGTGCCGCGGTCAGGGCTGACTGCGGCACATGAAGGGTTAATGCGCCGGCATCGGTGTTTTCACCGATGCTGGCGCATTCCTCTGGGGTCCGGCACCTGGGCAAAGCCAGATCCCTGACTCTGATTGGGCGGGTGCAGGAGCTGCGCTCAGTAATAGTACGGCGCTAGGCGTCTAGCACCTTGCCGCAGCGCCGTACTATTACGGCGCTGGTCGCCAAGGGGTTAAATAAAAAAATAAAATAAAATAAAAATACTAAAAAAAAACATTAAAAAAAAAAAATATTTTGGGTTGTGTTTGGGGGAAAAACATATATAATCCGTGATTGGCAGCTTGTAAATGTGAAAGAAATAGTTGTGGCGTTATTCACCATACAAATAGACAAGCGCCATATAGTGCTAAATTCTTCAGTTTAGTTGAATTGCCAAAAAAACAGTGAATCCGTGTTTGTGGGGTTGTTCGTTTTAAATAACTATTTGCGGCGTTATTCGCCATCCAAACAGAAAAGCGTGATATTGTGCTAACGTAGTCAGTGAAGTTGACTTTCAAAAAAAACAGTAAATCCGTGTTTGTGGGGTTGTTCGTTTTAAATAACTATTTGCGGCGTTATTTGCCATCCAAACAGAAAAGCGTGATATTGTGCTAGCGTAGTCAGTGAAGTTGACTTTGCAAAAAAACAGTGAATCCGTGTTTGTGGGTTTGTTCATTTTAAATAATTATTTGCGGCGTTATTCGCCAACCAAACAGAAAAGCGTGATATTGTGCTAACGTAGTCAGTGAAGTTGACTTGCCAAAAAACAGTGAATCCGTGTTTGTGGGTTTGTTAGTTTTAAATAACTATTTGCTGCGTCAGTTTCCATAGAAAAAGAAAATCGTCATATAGTGTGTAGTGCTATGCAGTAACCCATTGTACTGCAGTTCAGCAACCCATTGTTAACCCACTCTGTGGGTGATGGTATTTCTTAAAGAAATAGTGGTAAGCAGTGGTGCAAGGCAGTGAGCAAAGTATATTTTTTGGGGGGATTCTTAATTTCCTTTTATTTTAAATTTTTTATCAAACAGTATGTAAGACATAGGGGTGACAGGCCCTTCACAGGGGAGGGGCAGTGGCACAAATGTTTCTGGAATAGGCACAGGTCTCAGCAGAGGAAGGGGACGTGGCATTAGAGGTCACTCGGCGAGGCCACAGCTACCGGTGTCATCTAGTGGTCGTGTGTTGACCACCAACCCAGATGTTCTTGAATGGTTGACTCGGTCATCCACTTTCTCCCAGATGACATGTGAAACCTCCAGCCAAGAGTCGGTGGTTTCGTCAGACACAACCCTTAGTTGGCATGGGCCTGGAGCAGCTCCAGTGCCCTCACCTGTCCTCAACCTGCCTCTGTCCTTTTCGGTTCCCTCAGCCAGAGAAGTACTATATGCTGTGGGCTCTGAGCCACTATGCAGCGAGGACGAACTACTTGAGGACGGTCAGCAGCTACTTGGAAGCCAAGAGGTGGGGCCGAAATCCGCTCCTTCCAGTAGGCGGTCAAGTACTGATGAGGAGAGTGTAGTGGGAGGTGATGTTGAGAGCGGTCAGGCTTTGTACACCGAGACAGTTGAGGAGGACATTAGCGACATGCAAACTGTAGTTGATGATGATGTAGCCGATCGCACTTGGGAGCCGGGTGAAGCAAGGGCTTCATCATCATTATCATCATCTGCAGACGAGACTGACAGCTTGCATGTCAGGCAGCGGTGCAGGCAGCAAGTTGGTAGTGTGCCCGTTAGTCAGCGGAGTGGCAGCAGTGTGAGGTCGGGAGCCGAACGGGCACGGGGTAGACCGCACTCTTCTCAGGTGCTTTCCGGCCTTGAAAAGAGCGGTGCAGGGGCTCAGCCAGGCAGCGGAGGTACCACTCAGTCAGTGCGGAGTGTTGGTGGTACTCGGCGGTGTGGAATTTTTTTGTTAAGACGCCTGAGGAGGTGAACATGGCTATATGTAGAATCTGTGGTCAGAAAGTAAAGCGTGGCCAGGGTGCTAATGTTGGCACCACGGCCCTGCGCCAACATATGCAGCGTCACCACAAAGTGGCCTGGGAGAACCGTGGCTCAGATGTGGCAGTCCAGTCGGCAGCAGCACCAGCAGCATCACCCACGCATCCCATTTCAGGCAGTCAAGGCTCCAGCACCTCTGCCGAAGGGAGCTGTCTGTCATTATCTACCGCTCCAGATGCTCCTGCTCCTCCTCCTCTTATTCATCGCCACTCATTACGACAGCAGTCATTCACCAAGGCGATTGCAAAGAGACAGCAGTACGAGTCCAGCCATCCTACAGCGCAGAAGCTGACCGTGCTCCTGTCCAAGTTGCTCGTGCTGCAGTCCCTCCCTTTTCAACTGGTGGACTCTGCACCGTTCAGAGAACTGATAACTTGTGCCGAGCCGAGGTGGAGAGTCCCAAGCCGTCATTTCTTTGCCAAAAAGTCAGTCCCAGCCCTGCACAAATATGTAGAAGAGAAGGTGGCCCAGTCCTGAAGCCTGCCAAAGTGCACGGCAGCACCGACGTGTGGAGTTGGAACTACGGTCAAGGCCAGTACATGTCCTTTACGGCCCACTGGGTCAATGTGCTTCCTGCCCAGCCACACGAGCAACTTGAATAGGTGACGCCACTTTCTCCTCCTCGTTGTCAAACTGCTGATCCTGCGCTAATGTCCGGCTCCTTCTCCACCACCTCAGCCTCCACTGCAGGGCCAAGCCAAAGTGCTCCTCCAGCATACCACATGTGCAGGGCACGGCGGTGTCACGCAGTTCTACGCCTGGTTTGCCTGGGCGAACGAAGTCACACAGGGGAGGAACTGCTCCGCGTCATGAAAGAAGAAATCGATTGCTGGCTTTCTCCGCGACAACTAAAAATCGGAACCATGGTGACAGATAATGGAAAGAACATAGTGTCCGCGCTGCGCCAAGGAGGGCTGAGGGTTGTCAAACGGTTCCTCAAGTCTTATACCCAACTGCAAAACATTCTAAAAATGGCCAGGAAACTTTGCATGCACTTCAGCCATTCCTACACAGCCAAGCAGCGGCAGAATGGCGTCCCCCAACATAGGCTGATACAGTATGTGACGTTTCCAACCGTTGGAATTCTACCCTCCATATGTTGAACTGACTGTACGAACAGAGAAAGGCCATAAACGATTTCTTAATGATCCAAGCGGACAGGAGTACTCCCCTGTGTAATTTTGATGTCAGCCAGTGGCAGCTCATGCGTGACACTTGCCACTTGCTCAGGCCCTTTGAGGAGGCCACGTTATTTGTCAGTCGCCAGGACTACGGTATGAACAACATCATTCCACTGCTTCATGTCCTGGAACAGATGCTGCAAAATCTTTCTGGTCAGGGGACTGGAGACATGGAGACTGCATCTCATGGCCACATGAGTCCGGTGGGGGCTGAACTGGAGGAGGAGGAGGACATTGGAGCACAAGCATTTAGTGGTTTTTCTACCCAGGTGACAGAAGAGGAGGAGCAGGAGCAGCCAGAGGAGGTAGAGGGAGATGAGGAAGATGAGGCAGATGACCCAGAGACACCATGGCAGTATACAGTGGAGTTGGACTCCGAGTCCCTCCGAGTCACTTGCGCAAATGGCCCAATGCATGCTCACTTGCTTACGTAGTGACAGCTGAATATTCACCATACGGCAGAGTGATGACTTCTGGCGCTCCACCCTCTTGGACCCTCGCTACCGGTCTAAAATGGGGGCCTTTTTTTCACCTGCTGTGAGGGAGGACAAACTGAACTACTATAGAGACATCCTATGTAGTCAGTTGGCTGCTGCCTATCTGCGTCGTCGTCCATCCTCTCGCAGGTCTGACTGGGGGGGTCCCTCAGCGCTCACGTACCACTTCCATGGCTGCTGTGGGGGGGTCGGGAGTTAGAAGCAGTACCATCTCCATCAGCAGCAACTTGAGTCTGGAGTCGCTGATGAGCAGCTTTCTTCACCCGCCAAGTACGGAAAGTACTCACCAGCAGCAGCAGGTAGACCAGGAGCAGACACTGAACCATCAGGTGGTGGCCTACTTGGACAGCACCCTGCCACCCCACATTGAAGATCCGCTGGACTACTGGACAGCCAAACTGGATTTGTGGCCACAACTGGCCGAGTTTGCACTGGAGAAGCTGTCCTGCCCGGCTAGTAGTGTGGCATCAGAGCGGGTGTTCAGTGCGGAGGGGGGCCATAGTTACCCTAAGGAGAACTCGCCTGTCCTTCCAAAATGTGGAAAGACTCACCTTTGTCAAGATGAATCAGGCGTGGATCAGCCAGGATTTCCACCCACCAACGCCTGATGCATCAGATTAGATCAGCCATGATGCGTCACCCAAACCTTGACAAATGAGACTGTATTCTTCAGGCTACCTGCCTCAGCCACTCTTATGATGCTGCCACCCGCCTGATACCACACATCTACCAGCTGCTCCTTCTACCACCCAGCATCTTTAACAGTGACTGGTATTGCCACCCACCTCTCCACTCTGTCACTGACCCAATATGTAGCCTTCTGATGCTGCTGCCACCTCAACAATCAGGTCTCCTCATGCTGCTACTGCTGTCACCTCCAGGCTATGTTACAATGCCACTCTGTGGCCTGATGATGCTGCTGCCGCCTCCACACGCTGTGTCCTAGCTGCCGCTACGTCCAAATTATGTAATTGTGCCACTCTGTGGCCTACTCATGCTGCTGGCGCCGCCTCCACACGCTGTGTCCTAGCTGCCGCTACCTCCAAATTATGTAATTGTGCCACTCTACGGTATGCTACTGATGCTGCTGCCGCCGCCTCCACACTCTGAGTCCTAGCTGCCGCTACGTCCAAATTATGTAATTGTGCCACTCTGTGGCCTACTCATGCTGCTGCCGCCGCCTCCACCCACTGTGTCCTAGTTGTCCAAATTATGAAATTATGCCATTCTACAGTATGCTGCTGCCTCCACACGCTGTGTCCTAGCTGCCGCTACGTCCAAATTATGTAATTGTGCCACTCTGTGGCCTACTCATGCTGCTGCCGCCGCCTCCACACGCTATGTCCTATCTGCCGCTACCTCTTAATTATGTAATTGTGCCACTCTACTGTATGTTGCCTTTAAATTTTTATGACTTCTGCTGCCTCTCCCAGGGTATGTCACTGTGCCATTCTGTCTCATTAAAATTAGTACGACTCCTGCTGCCTCTTCCACTCTGTGGCCTTGAAATGTTTTCAACTGCTGCCTCCTGCAGCTACTGTTACGGTGCCACTCAGTGGCCTAGCAAATGTATTCAACTGATGCTGCCTCTTGCAGCTGCTGTTACGGTGCCACTCTGTGGCCTTGAAATTTGTTCGACTGCTGCCTCTTGCAGCTGCTGTTATGGTGCCACTCTGTGGCCTTGAAACTTGTTCGACTGCTGCTGCCTCTTGCAGTTGCTGTTACGGTGCCACTCTGTGGCCTTGAAATTTGTTCGACTGCTGCTGCCTCTTGCAGCTGCTGTTATGGTGCCACTTGTTGGCCTAGTAAATTGATTAGAATTTTTTGGACCTTCTGCTCGGCAGCAGCATGTCACTCGTAACTTTTTAGTACGTTCTGTAGTCCTATTCCATTATTCAAAGCTCAAGTACACAGGAAACCCTGTTTGTTTTGAACACTCCCTGCAGACCGCCAGCTCAATCTCAAGATGGAACTCTGAACTTTCTTGGCGTCTTGGGTCAATACTGACATTTTGTCACAGTCGAGGCAAAGCTGGAGCCTTCACTGCACCTCCTGTCTTACATTCCCGTCCGCTGGCATAACCAGCCCCGATACTGATAAGAACATATGCTACAGTTGATCTTAACCAAAAGGACGAGAATTTTTTATTACGGTCTGCTCTCAAGGGTATGTCATCATGCCACTCTCCGGCCTGATGCTGCTGTTGCCGCCGACTCCACATGCCGTCTCCTAGCTGCCGCTACGTCAAAATTAGGTAATTGTGCCACTCTGTGGCCTCCAAGTTGTACTACTACTTCCACTGCTGCTGCCACTTCCAGGATCTGTCATTCTGCCACTCTGTGGCCTACTCATGCTGCTGCGACCTGGCCACACTGTTGTCATGCCACTCTATAGTCTGCTGATACTGCTGCCACTGCTATCTCCAACCTGTCTGGGGGGGCTCTGCTTGTATAAGCGTGTAATAGAACAGGTTGTGTCGAAATGGTGTAAAAGGCGTGTGCTTTTGGTGCTCTAGTAGGATCTTGGGCCTCTGCACAATTCTTTATAGCTGGCGCTAACATTGACCTGTAAGGCGGAGTTCAGACTTGAGTTGTTTGGTGAGTTTTGACCCCTTAACTGCCCAAATACATAAAAGTTCTAAGAGCGAAGCCTGTTATGTGCATGTCACACTGGCTCACAGTATTCTTTCACTACCACAGTAGACTCCCTATTAGTGTTGAGCGAGCATGCTTGGCCAAACTCGCTCCGCTTGGTGTACCGAGTGTACTCCAGCGAATGCTGGCATGCACTGTAATGTTCATTTGTATGCTAATGCTACGCATTGTATTCTAATGCGTAAAATTTGTATTCTAATGCGTACGCATTTGTATGCTAAAGTATACGCATTGTGCGCTAATGCGTACAAATTCAGTTAATTAGCATACTTTTACAAGCGAAAGGAGTAAAAGAGGAGAAGTCGCGATTCTCACCTTTTCCTATTAACCAGACACCCTCCCCTCTTCCGAGTGGGGGTGTCTGGTTTAGTCCCATTGACTAACATTATGCCTGAGGGCTCCACCAGAGCACCCGAGCATACGAGCACAGAGGTGCTCACTCAACACTACTACCTATGCGTTTTACTGCAAGGCACAGTGTTCTACACCACTATCCAGGCTCTCTGCAGCCCGGAAGTAGCCGTTTTTGAATGTGATTCGCAACAAATTTATTCGGATCGAAGTAAATCTTTACGGAAAATTCAGCGAACCAAATCGAATTTTTGAAAAATTCGCTCGTCTCTAGTCATGACAGATCCGTCTTGTCCACACCACATTGTGGACAAAAAAACGCTGCTTGGGGACGCAACGAAATGGAACGAAATGCATTCTAGTGCATTCTGTTTCGTTTAGTTCAGTTTTGTCCGCACTGAGAATGAATGGGGCCAAACTGAAGCGTTTTCCCCCACTATGATGGATCTCAATAGCGTAAAGGGAAAACACTGGTGTGAAAGTAGACTAAAACCTGATTAGACTTGTCTGTCTCTGGTTAGCTATATGTGAGAGGATACACACTGCTCTGGGGTGGTAGGGGAGGTTTTCTGCATTCTGATTGGTCTTTTGTCAGTCTCTGGTTAGCTGTATGTGAGAGGATACACACTGTTCTGGGGTAGTGGGTGAAGTTTTCTGCATTCTGATTGATCTTGTCTGTCTCTGGTTAGCTATATGTGAGAGGATACACACTGCTCTGGGGTGGTAGGGGAGGTTTTCTGCATTCTGATTGGTCTTGTCAGTCTCTGGTTAGCTGTATGTGAGAGGATACACACTGTTCTGGGGTAGTGGGGGAAGTTTTCTGCATTTTGATTGGTCTTGTCTGTCTCTGGTTATCTGTATGTGAGAGGATACACACTGCTCTGGGGTAGTGGGGGAGGTTATCTGCATTCTGATTGGTCCTGCTAGTTCATGTAAGGAGAGCAAGGGCTTATGGGAAGTGAGGGAAATACAGGATGGCCTCAAGGACATGGCAAAGATGACCACAGGAAGTGAAGCAGAGGCCATTTTAGGAAGATGCTGAAATAGAGGCACAGAGAAATAGCGCTGCTAAGGGCTGAATGCAGACATGAGAAAGGTAAAATTAACTGACAAATAAAGTTTCATGAATACCTTTGCTTCAGCATCACATGTGTTAGGAATTTCATTTTTGGTAGTGAAATGGCAGTTACCCTTTAAATCAGCCTAACAGGCTAATCACGACCACCTACCCACACATTTTTTGAAACTCACTTTTGGGCTTGATGAAGTCCCTCCTTTGTTTTACACCACCTTTATTAACTAATAGAGTGGGTTGGTTAGTTGTTTTAAGTGGGTTTACCCAAAACATTTTAGCAAGGGCTGGAAGTGTGGTGTACCTATCCCTCCTCAACCTGATGGTTGTAATGTCCTGGATGTGTCTTGGAAGTGGGCTTTCCCCCTGAACCTCCCTTGCGGCACCACAACCAACAATTTTCTCAGCTGACATTCCCCATTACACATCAACCACCATCATTGTCTCCAAGTGAATACCAAAGAGTGCTTCAAGGCAAAAAAATAACAAATTGCTTAACAGGTGTTCTGAGAAGAGTACTGAGTAGATCAAGAAACAAAGCTGGCAACTAGTGCTGACTGAACTTGTGTTTTAAGTCCGGCGTACAAGGTTCAAGTTCAGTTTATCTAAGAATTCCATTTTGGATTCCACCAAGTTATGGTCCGTGGTGGTGGATTCCATAATGGAATTCTTAGACAACCCAAACCTTGTACACCGAACTTGAAACACAAGTTCAGTCAACACTACTGGCAACTGCCAAACTATCTTCTTCCACCCAATCGATAGAGGTCATATAAGCCAACAGTGAAGCAGGTACCATTCTTTGTAGGCTTCCAAGCATGACTTGTTTTCCTAGCAATGGACCCAAAGTCTCGCACTTGAGGTAGGAGTTCCTGCAGGCTGTTCCAGCCAAGAGCAACCTGCCAGAGCCCTCTGAATCTGGCATTGCTGGACGTTACCATAATGTGTGGTACAGCAGAGATACGGCTGCTACTCGACAAATATACAAGGATTCAGAGTAAGACTCTTTTGAAAAACTTTAGAGATTGAGTGCCATTGGTGTTTCCATAGTGCATTCCCCAGTAATCCCTAACTGAAGGATGAAGAAGGAGCGCATAAGAGAAATGTTTTTTAGGTGGAGATGACAGCAGGTGTAAGGTATTGGATGTGCAGCTTTGAGCTGGATTTACATGGGATGATTCTGCAACCTATTGTCGGGAAGGAACCGTTCCTTCCCGACAGTCAGCTGCTCGTTCAGTGAAGGAGACTGCGCATGTATATGCAGGGAACTGAATAATTCCTCATACAGAATCATGGTTTCTGAGCAGCAGATCACTGCTTAGACCATCGGGTGATCGGCAGCACAATTACACGGGTAGATTGTTGTTAACAATCAGTTCCTGATAATCTGGATGATTACTGGCTTGTGTAAATGCACCTGTCCAAAAAATAACATCAAATATGGTGAGACCAGACCAGAAAACCACAGCAAACTATCGCTATAGCGATCTGTGTCATTGATGCTAGAAACAATAGTCCCAGACAATCAGCATGCTAGATGTTAATGAATCATCACATACACTGTAGGTCATGAAATAATTATAGCACACAATGGGACACATAACTGCACCCATATGTCAGTAAGCATTTAGCACTCATTATCACAGTGGTTTCACCTAAATACATATATTATAAAAATAATATATACAAGGAATGACAACTTAATAGTGAAAATAGGTCAGTTTTCACTAAACATTCAGTAACTCAACCACATACTCCATAAAATTGTCATCATATCTGCCAAACGTTAAACTGTAAGACCTCGTCTACCCAGCATTCACTGGGTGACAAAACCCTGTAAGCCATGGTGAATAGGCGACATGGCCCCCAACAAAAAAAACCTACTCCTTATCATGGAATGGAAACCAACATTCAAAGTATCCAGCACAGGTAGTTGTGAAGCAATTATAAAAACAATGTTGTGAAACAATGATGTCATCATGCTTGGACAGAAGGGGCTCGATGACCTAATTGCAGCACCTGGAACGAGGGCAATTCAGGCTATGGACTAGACGAGGCCCGTGATCTGCTTTGTAGATGGAAGCATGGAACAGCAGTGAGCTAAGTATTTTTTTCTGTCACTTTGGGGAAACATACCACTGATGGCCAGCACAATAGGGGGGGTGTTATAAATATAGGGGGCACTACAGGTGGACATTATAAGTACTGGGAAATACAGGAGGGCATTATAAGTATTGGTAGTAATACAGGGGGCATTGTAATTACTGGGGAACATTATAATACCTGAGGCAATATAGGGGGCATTATAACTACTAAGGCCACTACAGAGGGACATCATAACTACTGGGGGTACTTCAGGGGGACAGTATAACTACTGGGGGCACTCTAGGGGGACAATATAACTACTAGGGGCACTACAGAGGGACATTATAACTACTGGGGGCACAAGAAGGCAACATCATAACTACTTGGGCAAGTCAAAGGGCATTATGACTACTGGAAGCTCTAAAGGGGGCATTGTAACTACTGGAACAATACAGGGGGGGCATTATAATCACTTGGGCCACTACAGGGGGACATTATAACTACTGGAGGCACAAAAGGGGGGCTATATAACTACTAGGAAACTATAAGTGTCATTAGAACTACTCGGGGCACAATGCAGTGGCCTTATTACTATTGAGGGCTCTACAAGGGGCCATAGGGAGGGGCCTTGTTACTACTGGGGACACTTTAGGGGCCTTATTTCTAATGGAGGCACTTTAGGGGGCTTATTACTTCTGGAGGCACTTTACGAGGTGTTATTGCTACTGGGGGCTATTTGGGGCTCTTTACGGGGGCCTTATTACTACTTGGGGCTCTTTAGGGGCTTTAGTACCATTGAGGACACTAAAGAGGGGCCTTATTACTACTGCAGGCTCTACAGGGGGACCTTATTGCTAGTGGAGGAAACTTTGGGGTGCATTATTACTACTGGGAGTACTATGGGGGGCATTGTCATGCCCCACTTCTGGGTCATGCTGTTATTGCCTCATTGTCATGTATTAGTCTGCATTGCATTGTATGTAGTTTGTCCTTCTGCTCGCTCCTTCCTGATCCTCTGCTCTGCCATCTCCTTCCTGTTACTTCATTCTGGTCCTTCTGTCTCTCAGCTAGTACAGCCATCATGTTTTTTACACCACTGTATTACACATTTGCAAGGCTTTGGCTTGAATAAACCTTCATCTGAATACCTTCCACGTGTCTTTATAGAGGAGTTGAAGCTATCTGACCACATCTAAAGGTGCTAAACAGAGGGTCTTACAGATCTGGACAGCCATATCTTCTCACAGACTCCATCTTAGACAGCAGCCTCTCTTCAAAGTCAGAATAGTAAAAAAAAACATGATAATATTCAATGCTGAGTAAAAGGATTCTTGAAACCTATCCAAAGCTGCAGCTTCTACAGAGGAAGATCCTCAGTACAGCAGCCAGCCACACATCAGCCAGAATTACCTCAGTGTGCAGCTACAATCTACAGCTCTCTGCTCCCTCTGTATCAGTGATCCCATCCCTGTCTCATCATGGCTGAAGGTCACCCCATGCAGTTTTCACAAAATGAAAGTTATCCTCATATAGAACTAGAACAAGATACAGATCCTGACTGGCAACCCGAGCAAATCACAAAACGTATCAGCAAGCCCACATGGAAAATCATGGAGATCTTACAAAGTAGGAAACATGAACTGTTAGCTGAAGTCTCAAACTTATTGCACAAAATATTAAGCCACATGTCTATCCTCACTATTACACCAGCCTCGCACATGTTACCACTAGAGGGAGCTCTGAAACAACTTTCTACAACATATGAACTGTATACAGAACAAAGCTGTGAATATCTTAGCATGTTGAAAAGGCTGAACACCAATGAGTCCCTGCATGAATTGCAGAACTTCTAAGAACTCAATTTAATGAGGGACAGTAGTATACGCAAAATCAAATCTGATGCGGAAACAAGAATTGCGCAGCTGCAGGAAAGTTCATCCCATATCTCTAAGTGCACCAGACATTCTAAAATATATATCACGGTCTTCCAGATACTACTCCACAGTTAGCAAACAACTTATTAGAGCACTCGCAGAAGCCGAGTCCACAAAGGTACGGGTCGCCTATGGACAAAAGAAGGCAGAGATGAAAGCTGAGGCTGCACAGAAGAAGGCAAAGATGGAAGCTGAGGCTGCACAAAAAAGGCAGAACTAGAAGCTCTTCAGAAACAGTGTGAGCATGCTGTGGCCTTGGCAAGGTTAACGATTCTGGAGCAAGCCGCCAGTGACAGTTGCAAAAACAGTGATTGTTTAAGTGAAGTGGTTGTTGAGGATCCCCTTAAAGGCACAAGAGAGTATGTGCTAAGTCAGAACGGCAAACCCTCAAACACCATAGATGCTCCAGGTCACACAGACGTCTCGCCAAAACAACAGGACGCAGACTATTATACTTCACCTCACATCCAAGCCCAGAACAAAGCACACATGTTCTGTCAGTCTAATTCTACTCCACGCACCAGAGTTGTTCAGTACCACACATTTAGACAGGTCCCATTAGCTTCTCCACCTGCACAGACCAGTATGCCAACCGACGTTTGGACTTCTGGCAACCAAATAGTGCCAGTTGCATACACCTCAAGAGCTCCAGAATCGGAATC
This sequence comes from Rhinella marina, assembly GCA_900303285.1. Classification (NCBI taxonomy): domain Eukaryota; kingdom Metazoa; phylum Chordata; class Amphibia; order Anura; family Bufonidae; genus Rhinella; species Rhinella marina. Next base: position 37,331 of record ONZH01025215.1, read on the forward strand.
AGTTCCTAGACTAAATGCCTACGCAAACCCATACTACCCTAGACCCTTTGGCCAAAATACTACCAGCAATACCACCAACACTGTGTAACCAGTATTTCCTTATCCCAAATCATAGAGGACAGATGTTTTGCAAAATATATGGCCCGACGTGACCTCACTAAAGATGGCCTCACCAGGTTTGATGACAAACCCAAGAACTACAGGGGTTGGAAATGTGCCTTCAAAACTGCTATAGGTGACCTTGACATCTCAGCTAATGAAGAACTAGAACTGTTAGTCAGGTGGCTTGGACCACAGTCTATCGAGCGTGTCAAGAGACTCAAATCTGTCCACATCAGTGATCCTGCTGCAGGTCTCAATGCTGCTTGGGAAAGACTAGAACATAGCTACAGTATGGCAGTCCTGAGACTATAGAGGATGCTCTATTCAAACGTCTACAGTCCTTCCGAAAATAACCCACAAGACTGACTGGATACCTAACATACCCTACCCCCCGAACGTGTCCCACATAATAAAACCAAGACACTATAAATTATTTTAAACAACTTTAATGGTGGGATTTGGCCACAGCTTATTAAATTTCCCATTAAAACTTTTGCTTATATAACTGTAAATGTTGGGCCCATGAGGTCGAAAGCCCCACACCCGCATCCGCGGAGGGCAGAGACGCTCCATGGTCCTTCTCAATTGTTAATCACCGCCAGCTGTGACTTGAACCGAACCGAAACCAAAAACAAGGGAGGGAGGGTGGGACAACTTTTTCTTACCACGTCCAAGCAGAAAGAGGATCAGCCCCTTCAGGGAGGGCCTTTAAATAGCCTATCCCCCCCACGGCCTCATGGGAAAACTCCTCACTCCCTAACTTAACCCCTGTATAACCAAATTATGTGTGGCCTTACTTTCTCTACCAAATCCCTATACAAAATTCCCCAGCCAGTCAGTATATGCCCCGCGTATACCACATGGCACTTCCAGACTGACTGGATACCTAACATACCCTACCCCCCGAACGTGTCCCACATAATAAAACCAAGACACTATAAATTATTTTAAACAACTTTAATGGTGGGATTCGGCCACAGCTTATGTAAATGTTGGGCCCATGAGGTTGAAAGCTCCACACCCGCATCCGCGGAGGGCAGAGACGCTCCATGGTCCTTCTCAATTGTTAATCACCGCCACGAGGAGCGCGGCTACACCTAGACGGCGCTCCGACCCCCCCTAAAAGGAAGAGCGCTTGGTCAATCCCATCCTGAAGACCGGACAGGAATATATCTAGGCCTATATCATTTAGATGAACGCCGTCCGGCCTCATAAGACGACTATTATCTCCCTCAAGTTGCCTGTGGCGAATCACCACCCCGCCCCTATTGCGCACAAAACAGGACACGCGCATGTTAATTGTCCTTCGTGCTCGTTCCACTGCGTCCGCATCCCTTGCTCCCTGCCACACCACCCTAGGCACTATCTCGGACCATACCAGGACTAGCTCTGGGAAGAAACCCCCGAACCTTTCCATGTCGGCCTTCATGAGGGACAGTAACTCCCCCATCCTCACCACGCATAAATCATTTCCGCCAACATGCAGGACCAGGACCACCGGAACGCGAGCACCTTGGCTTATGGACACAACCTCAGAAAGCACCATCGACCACCGTAAACCCCGGATACCTCTCCAGTGCACCTCGGCCGCCTGAAAACCCAAACAGCGGCCTCCAGGTCTGCATTCCGCTCTTTGCCCGGCCCAGAAGATATAGGAGTGACCCAAGATCCAAACCGCAGGACGGCCTAAAACAAAAGAAATCAGTTAAGTAAATCCGGACGGACGTAACCGGCATAACATTTCGAACGCCAACGACCAATTCTCATGACATCCGTCTCCGCAAGGCCAGCCCTAGCGGCCTCAGTAGCCGCCCCAATCCTAAAAGAATGAGTACCAAAATCACCTGGCTCAGCGCCTGCATGAACCAAACAGCGCTTAAACAAAATCGTAAATTGGTACCGCGTCAAAGGGGAGCCATCGGAGTGTATCAAGAACCGGTCACCCGCGGGACGGATCGCTATGAATCCTTCCACTAAACGTACCAGGCAGGGGCCGGAAGGAACTGTCCGTAACACCAGCCAAACCCCAACACCGAACTGGTCCGTTTTTGAGCGCTGAATTTTAATTCTAACACAATCATTGCCCGCACAAACATCCACCCCCGCCAACCCACCCGCCCGGGCCGCGGAAGGCGGAACCAATTCACTAACCCTAAGCGCCCCAAAAAAGGCCAAGCCAAGGGCGGCCTGCAATAGCGTAGCCTCGTAAGATGACGAACACACCGCCTCTGACGCTGCTAATAACCTAGCCAGCAACTCCACCAAAATGGGGCGGCGGCGATCCGTACTAGGCTTCTCCTTCCTCCAACCCCGCAAAATCCGGGCCACTAAAAATTGACGACCGATATCCTCCCAACCTCTCAATTGAAAATGAAAGGAAATCCCCGTAATGCGTTTACGAGCAACCGCACCAGAGACCCCTTCCAAACGAAGGCGGGACAAATAACGCAGTGTAACTTCCAGACGGGCACTTACCGAACCCGCGACCACCATGTCACCCACACAATCCAGCCACTCAGCCCACGCCTTACCATATGATGACCACGTAGACGGTACCACCGAACGTTGAACTAGGGGCATCAGCATCCCGTGATCAGCTCCCATAACGCCTCCGGGCACTGCATCCCCACTGCATCCGCCTGGGGTATCAGCTCGCGAAACACCTGGAATTGAAAGCGAGACAAGGCATCAGCAATCGTGTTGTCAACCCCGGGAACATGGCGCGCTGTAAACCAAATATTACACTGCAAGCAGCGCAAAACCAAATGACAGAGAAGGCTCAAAACAGGCAGCGACGAAGAAGACAAACGATTAATAACTTGAACCACCCCCATGTTATCCGTCCAAAAACAAACCCTACGGTTGGCCAACAATTCCCCCCAAAGCATGACTGCCACCACAATTGGGAACAATTCCAAAAGAACTAAGTTCCTACACAAACCACTCTCTTGCCAAACGGCCGGCCAGGCCGCCGCGCACCAATGCGTACCCAAAATAGCACCGAAACCCACCGAACCAGCCGCATCCGTGAAAAGCTCAATCTCCGAATTCGACATTAGCGACAATTGACAACAGGTGCGCCCATTATAAGAAAGCAAAAATTCACGCCACACCCCCAAGTCCTTCTTCAGCTGCTTAGTAAGCCAAATCCGGTGGGACGGCGAGCGAACCCCCCGCGTCGCGAGGGACAAGCGCCGTGAAAAGACCCTCCCCATGGGCATAATCCGACACGCGAAGACCAACAAACCCAACAACGACTGCATCTGTTGGAGAGTGACCTTCTGTACTGAACAAAAACCTGAAATCAAATCCACGAGTTTTGACAACTTATCCGCAGGCAAACGGAAAACCATATCCACCGTGTCAAGCTCGATGCCCAAAAAGGATAACGAAGTGGACGGGACCTCCGTCTTTTCGGCCGACAACGGAACACCGAAGCGGGACATTAAGAAACGAAACGAATTCAACAAATAACTGCACATACCGCTATCAGGGGGACCTACAAACAGAAAATCATCAAGATAATGAAGTACCGCCGAAGAGCCGGTCTCAAACCGGACCACCCACTCCAAAAACGTACTGAACACTTCGAAGTAGTGGCACGAAATGGAGCAACCCATCGGCAGGCACATGTCATAATAAAACGCGCCATCAACAACACAACCCAACAAATGAAAACAGTCAGGGTGAACCAGGAGAAGGCGAAAAGCCGATTCAATGTCAGATTTTGCCAATAATGCTCCTGCACCGTACTTCCGTACCAGCATAACGGCCCGGTCAAAGGACACGTACGACACCGACGCTTCTTCCCAAGAGATACCGTCATTCACCGACAAACCTTTCGGGTGATAAAGGTGGTGAATAAGCCAATACTTCCCAGGTTCTTTCTTAGGAATCACACCCAAAGGGGACACCCGTAAATTTGAGAAAGGTGGAGAAAGAAACGGACCAGCCATCCTGCCCAGCGCAACCTCTTTGTCGATCTTCTCTCGCAACACCATAGGCTGTTCCACCGCCGATTTCAAATTGGGAGCCATCATTGGCGACCAAGACAGGGAAAACGGGATGAAAAACCCAAACAAAAACCCATCACGAATACACTCAGCATCCTCCCGCCTAGGATACAGTGCGAGCCATGGCTCCATCGCGGGAACGCTCACCGGTGTCCTTGGAACCACTACCAGTCTGGTGCTTAGGGGGCTGAGCTTGGGCACGCGGACAATGGGCTGCGGAGTGTGAGCCACCACAGGTGGAGCACTCATGCTTAAATCGGCACATGCCGTAGAACCCGCAATGCCCTTCATTGAAAAGCCAGCAGGTGCCCGGACGTTTAACCGCCACTGAGGTTTCCGGCTGCAGATGGCATCCCAGTGGCGCCGCTCTGAAAGGGTGCCGGCAACCGCTGAGCCGTCATCAAACGCAACCAAACGTCGGTAGCCTTAACTCCCCAGCCGACAGTCGGTTGCAACGCCAAGTGCCTGCGGAACTCCTCGTCGTACCGCCACCAGGCCGATCCCCCATACATTTTGTAAGCATTGTAAACGGTGTCCAGGTAAATAAACAATTCACCACATCGCTCCGGATGCTTCTGCCCCATTATACAACCCAAGACGGCAAAGGCTTGCAGCCAATTGCCGATCGTTCTGGCGACTTTCTGCCTCCTGTCCAAAGCCCTATCAGTTACTCTACGTTCCCTATCAACCGACGGTTGGTCAGGGGTAATCAAAGACCAAATATCAATAAAACCATTGTCCCAGATCTTTTGCTTCACCTCCTCCGCGACGTGGGCCCCCAGTGGGCTAACCCCACAAAAGCAAGATTCCTTAAACATGCCCGCCGCAACAGGGACCGGCGCCTTAGGAGGCGGCGAAGGAACAGATGACACTTTTTCGATCAATACCTTCAAAGCTTGCAACATCGTATCATCCCTAGCCTTAGTCAGTTCCCATGCATCCGCATAGGCATACTCACCAGGCGCGCTCGCCGGACCCGGAACCACCTCCACTGGAACCACAGGAGGAGCGACGATCCCCGAATCAACGACAGCTGGTGCCTGCTGGCTGGAAAGAGATGGACGCCGAGGCCCCCGCCGCGAACGGCGTCTGCGGAAGGTACCGCCGGAGCTGGAAGAGCTGCAGGAATACTGCTCCGCCGAGGAAAACGGCGACCTCCATCTTGAGGATCGGGATCGTCGAGTTCTCCGAGAGCCCCCGGAAACCACAGACTGGTGACGGGACCGGCGACCATGATGCCGGGCAGAACTGCGGTGTCTCCGACGCTGTGACCCCCGGGAGGAAGAACCAGAGGAGCAGCGTCGCCTACGATGGGACCGCCCGCGAGACTCCAAACGCCCGCCCATGCGCGCAGTCGCTGGATCCGCGGCGGGTTGCAGAACAGCTGGAGGGTGCTGGGCAGGTGCAGGAGGAGGGGCAACCACCAGGAGGTCAGGGGCAGGCACATGGGGTGAATTACTACCGCCCATAATTACCCCAATCTGAGATAAAACAGGCAGCTGCGTAGCAGGGGGCGTTTCAGGCAATGACTGAAGAGGGCCAGAGCAGGGGGCAGCAGAGGAAGAGGAGACTGAGCACCCCCCATGCCAGCAGCCGCACGTCTAAACTCTAAAATGGCCGCTGACTCAAGGGGGCGGGGCCACAGACTGACTGCAACTGCTTATCACGCAGTCACTGCCAGGGCAAAAACCCGCCCTCCCACCCGAACCAGGGGAATGTGAACCTATAGCTCCCCCTACCGGCGGCCCCCGGAACAGCACTGGCGAGGGAACCGCCGGCCGAGGAGCGGGCGCCATCGGCAGAAGACCCGGCGCCAGCTGAGACAACCGGCTACCGCCACCGCGGCCAGCAGGTAAGGGAGCGCCGGGCAACAATCCCCCCCTGCCCCGGGTACCCATCGCAGAGCTCCGGGACCTACCCGAACCCGAAGCAGTGAAGGGGGGCGTGGGCACATCCTCCGCCGGACGCGCCATAAGGCCGGAGCGCGGACTCCCAGCGCGGACCGCAGCAGCAGGCCCGGCAGAAGCCGCAGAAGGCAGCACCACATGGGGGGAAGCTGCCATAACTGAGGATGCAGCTACAGGGGTAACACGGCTAGCAGCAGGCCGCACAGCACGACCCCGCTGAACATCGGGGCTAAAACGAGCGGGGGCCCGTGATCTCCTGGTGGACCTCCCACGCACCCCAGGGACCTCAGGACACGCCGCATCTATCAGTGGAGGCAAGGAGAGAGGCTGAACGGCACCCTCACCAGCAAGAGCCTGGGTAAGCCATTCAACACCCTCCCTCCTAACCCTGGCCATCAGTTGTTCAACCAACGCATCAGCCATACTTGACAACTTTTTCTTACCACGTCCAAGCAGAAAGAGGATCAGCCCCTTCAGGGAGGGCCTTTAAATAGCCTATCCCCCCCACGGCCTCATGGGAAAACTCCTCACTCCCTATCTTAACCCCTGTATAACCAAATTATGTGTGGCCTTACTTTCTCTACCAAATCCCTATACAAAATTCCCCAGCCAGTCAGTATATGCCCCGCGTATACCGCATGGCACTTCCAGGACAATGAAAAATTCCAAAAGCTCAGCGATCTACTCTTGGAGCTCCAGTTGGCCAAGTTGGAAGCTCACCTGCCTGGCCTTAGTTACCTGGATATAACTCGTAGGGTTAATCCAATCATCTCTAAACTGCCATACAACATTCGAGAAAAATGGACTGCTTTAGGGTCAAAATACAAAAGAGAGAACAACATCTCATTTCTGCCATTTTCTTATTTCTGTGAGTTCATAAGAGTCATTGCTGACACCAAGTATGACCCCAGCTTCTTCTACAACGAGTCAAGTGGTCCTGCCTTACCTTCTCCAAAAGGTAATAACCAGTGCTCTGGATACAGGATCCGAAGAGGCCCAGTGTTATCAAAAAAAGACTGAAATCCTTCTGACACCCACATCAGCTATGGACAAAGAGAACCAAAAGGAAAAGATTGAAAATCCCAACCAGGGGCGTAGCTAAAAGCTCATGGGCCCCCCCCCCCCCCCCCAGCGCTGGTGCTCCTAGCTTTTCTGCTGGCCAAGTCAAAAACTGGACCCCCACTCCTTCCATGCCAATTCTCACCCTAACCTTTTTCCTCCTAACATTATGTGTATCACTACAGAACATACAGGGTAAGGCTACATTCACACGTTGTTTTTGCGGCCTCCGATCTGCAGATTTTGCGGCTCAGATGCGGACCCATTCACTTAAATGAACACTGTGTGCTGTCCGCATCTGTATGTCCATTCCTATTTTTGTCCGTTTTGCGGACAAGGATAGGCATTGTTACAGTGGATCTGCAAAAAAAACGGATGCCATACGGAACATTATCCTTTTTTTGCGGATCCGCAATTTGCAGACTGCAAAACACAATGTTCATGTGAATGTAGCCTAATCCAGCGCCCCATACCTCTTACATCCAGTATAATACAGCGGCCCATACCTCTTACATCCAGTATAATACAGCGGCCCATACCTCTTACATCCAGTATAATACAGCGCCCCATACCTCTTACATCCAGTATAATACAGCGCCCCATACCTCTTACATCCAGTATAATACAGCGCCCCATACCTCTTACATCCTGTATAATACAGCGCCCCATACCTCTTACATCCAGTATAATACAGCGCCTCATACCTCTTACATCCAGTATAATACAGCGCCCCATACCTCTTACATCCTGTATAATACAGCGCCCCATACCTCTTACATCCAGTATAATACACCGCCCCATGCCTCTTACATCCAGTATAATACAGTGCCCCATACCTCTAACATCCAGTATAATACAGCGCCTCATACTTCTTACATCCAGTATAATACAGCGCCTCATACTCTTACATCCAGTATAATACAGCGCCCCATACCTCTTACATCCAGTATAATACAGCGCCCCATACCTCTTACATCCAGTATAATACAGCGCCCCATACCTCTTACATCCAGTATAATACAGCGCCCATACCTCTTACATCCAGTTAATACAGCGCCCCATACCTCTTACATCCAGTATAATACAGCGCCCCATACCTCTTACATCCAGTATAATACAGCGCCCCATACCTCTTACATCCAGTATAATACAGCGCCCCATACCTCTTACATCCAGTATAATACAGCGCCCCATACCTCTTACATCCAGTATAATACAGCGCCCCATACCTCTTACATCCAGTATAATACAGCCCTCATACCTCTTACATCCAGTGACATCTCTGATGTAGATCTTCTCTTTCCTCATCTTCTCCTTTCAGACTAGACGCCATTTTTCAGCCATTTCTCATCTCTGCAGTTAGACAGAAAAAAAATCTTAGTTTACTACTTTTCCATCATCCTCCCGTCTTCTGGACAAATCATCCTACCACCCCCAGTACTGTGCCACTAGTACCACACAGATAGTGCCCTACAATAATTATTGGCACACAGTGTCCTAAAAAAAACTGCGCCCAGCAAATAGTGTCACTGACAGTAATAGTGTAAACATAACGTGCCCCAGAAATAACTGCGCCCCCAGTGCCCCCATGTGCCAGTAAAAATGCCCCCAGTGCTCCCGTGCCATTAAGAAATGTCCCCAGTGCCAGTAAGAAATGCCCCCAGTGCCCCCATGTGCCAGTAACAAGTGCCTCCATGTGCCAGTAACAAATGCCCCCAGTGCCATGTGCCAGTAAAAAATGCCCCCAGTGCCAGTAAAAATGACCCCAGTGCCTGTAATAATGCCCCCAGTGCCAGTAAAATTGCCCCAGTGCCCCTATTTAACGGTAAAAATGCCCCCAGTGCCCCCCATGTGTCAGTAAAAATCCCCCCATGTGCCCCCAATAGAGCTCTGGTCCAAGACTACAACAATAAAAAAAAAAAAAACACTAATACTTACCTCCATCAGGCTGGCAGCGATGCGATGTACGGATCAGAGGAACGGGCAGGGGAGACGCCTCTCCCTCCCCTGCCCCGCAGTACAGGCATCTGTATCGCCGTCCTGATACAGATGACTATGGAGATGAGCGCTTCCACAACTGCGACCGCTGCGACCCCTATAGCTACGCCACTGATCCCAACTGACTATGTCCTTTGCACAAGAAATAACATGCCTTAAAAATGTGCATCGGCTTCAAGAAGAAACCACTCCAAGAACGAAAGGAGCTGCTAAAGAAGTTTGGGATATGTTTCAGGTGTTGTGCCTCTACTGAACATCTAGCAAAGGATTGCAAAATTGCTATTGCCGTATTTTTCGCTTTATAAGACGCACTCTTTTCCCATGGGGAAAATTGCTGTGCGTCTTATAAAGCGAATACAAGTGAACGCTTCCATTATGGAAGTGCTCACTTGTATGTATCAGATGCCGGGACCCCCATCAGACCTCAGATCAGCCCACCCAGCCCCATAAGGATAAAATAAAAACATCTCTTACCTCTCCTGAGCCGCGGCTCCGCTCCAGGTCCGGCACTCCTATGTCTTCTCTTGCCGGCTCTGCACTGTCCTGACCGCGTACAGCATAAGGTCAGAGTGCGCACAGTGCAGTGTCGGCCTTAGTAGACAGAGGAGAGCCGGACCCGGAGCGGAGCAGCGGCGCAGGAGAGGTAAGAGATGTTTTTATTTTATCCTTATGGGGCTGGGTGGGCTGATCTGAGGTCTGATGGGGGCACAGTCAGGTAATATTGGGCTGATCTGAAGTCTGATGGGGGTAGAGAGGGCTGATATGGGGGCTGATCTGAGGTCTGATGGGGCAGAGTGGGCTGATATTGGGGTCACAGTGGGCTGATATGGGGGCATAGTGGGCTGATCTAAGGTCTGATGGGGGCACAGTGGGTTGATATGGGGGCTGATTTGAGGTCTGATGGGGGCACAGTGGGCTGATATGAGGGGAACAGTGGGTTGATATGGGGGATGATCTGAGGTCTGATGGGGGCACAGTGGGCTGATATAGGGGCACAGTGGGCTGATCTGAGGTCTGATAGGGGTGTGACATGGAGGGCTGATGGGGTTCTGACATGGAGGGCTGATATGGGGGTCTGATGTGATATCCTGAAATTTATGGGGGGTCTGATATGACGTGTATTTTTTTCTTATTTTCCTACTCTAAAATCTGGGGTGCGTCTTATCATCAGGTGCGTCTTATAAAGTGAAAAATACGGAGTGCATAGAATGGGACCATAATGACCACGTCCAGGCTCTTCACCCATCTCCACCTGTTCCATCAGCATCCACACCTTATCGTCCCTCACCAAAGCATGGCGGGGAGAAAGCAGATCAATAAGCAAACTCTACCACAGTATCATCTTCATGCACAGAAGTCTGTGGAGAAGATATTTATGACAAGCTCCAAAATACATAAATTGCAGCCGCACACCGCTACCAGATAAAGCACAAAATGCCACAGTGATAGAATATTCCAAAGCTCATGCTATGCTTGTATAATAAATTAGAGACTCTTGGCAAATACATTTTGTACAAAATTATCTGAGCCCATTCACCACAGTCAAGGTCCAAAATATGCCTGGTCAATGTGTACCCCAAAGATCACTCTGAGAAGGCTCTGAAGGTGTACGCTATCCTTGACGAACAGAGCAATCGATCACTATCTAGATTTGTTTAACCTAAAGGGAGAGTCTTAACCCTACACTTTAGGTACCTCCAGTGGCACCACAGAAGTCCCAATGGAAAAGAACCTGTGGACTTATGGCAATTTGGATTTACCCTTACCTACTCTCATTGAGTGCAACCAGATACCCTCTAACAAAGATGAAATTCCTACTCCAGAGGCTGCCCTACATCATCCTCACCTAAAGATGATAGCAAACGAAATTCCAACACTCATCAAGGATGCAGCAAATCAATGGCCCACACAATGCTTCATTCACCCTACGACTGGATCTTGGCTGGGTCATCATAGGCAACGTTTGCATCGGCCAAAGGTATCTGCATTCAAGATGCACTTTCTGCCAAATGGGCGCAGCTCTCATTTTCAGCCTTGTCTGAACCATTACAAAGCAAAAGAAAATGATGATCTTGGATCAACAGTATTTAAGTCAACAAGTGATGATAACAAGTTAGCGCCTACAAGAGAAGAGAAGGAATTTCTGAAGATGATGGAAAGGAAGTTTACCCAAGACAATTCTAACAGCTGGGTAGCACCCTTACCTTTTCGTTCTCCAAGAGCAAGGATGCCAAACAACTTACAGCAAGCACAGTCCAGATTATCATCTTTAAAACGAACCCTGATGAAAAAAACAGAGATGGAGAAACACTTTGTGGACTTCATGCAGAAAATATTCGATAGGGACCATGCAGAGCCTGCACCACCACTCAAGGAAGGAGAAGAATGCTGGTACCTTCCATCCTTTGGGGTATACCATCCCCCTAACCAGACCAGATCAAAGTGGTATTTGATTCCAGCGCTCAGTATGATGGGGTTTCTCTTAACAATCTGCTCCTAATGGGACCTAATCTAAACAAAAGCCTCATAGTACTAATTTGCTTCAGACAGGAACCTGTTGCCATGGCGGAAATTCAGAAAATGTTCCATTGCTTCATCGTTAAAGAAGATAACAGAAACTACCTCAGAATCCTATGGCACAAAGACAACGATGTCAAAAAGGAAATAGTTTACCATATGAAGGTCCATGTCTTTGGCAACAGCCACTCTCCTGCTGTAGCAATCTATGGGTTGAGAAGCACAGCTCAAGAGGGAGAAAAGGAATATGGATCTGAGGCATGTCGATTTGTGGAGAAAAACTTCTACGTGGATGATGGACTTAAATCCTTATCCACTTAGTGAAGAGGCAATCGATCTCCTTACCAGAATGCAAGAAATGCTAGCTGTAGCAAATCTTAGGCTCCATAAAATCACCTCTAACAACCAGGAGGTAATGAAAGCCTTCCCTTCCGATGACTATGCTTCCAACTTGCAAGATCTTAACCCCTTCACGACCGCCATACGGCTATATACGTCCTATCTGCACATGCCCCGTGCAGATAGCACGTATATAGACGTGCAGGCGGCCCTTTAATCCCAGCGCTGATCACGCTGGATTAAAGCTCCTGCTCCTGCAATCTAGCAGGAGCAGGTCGGGTCCCGGCTCACAGACAGAGCGGGGACCCTGAGGAGAAGACAGGAGCGGTTTATTACCGCTTCTGTCTTCTCCTAAGCCGGAGGAGAGCCTTACCTCCTCAGCGGCGCAGCAGGAAAGAAGCGGCAGCGCCGCTTCCTGTGTTAGACCCGGCGGTCACGTGACCGCCGGGTGTCTCGGGGCCAGAGCAGTGCTGCAGGGTCTAAGGAGACCCTGATCAGCTCTGCCTATGTGTAATGAGCCCCCAGGGGGCTGTTTTCCCCTGTAATTGGGGCTCCTGTGGATGCCCCAGTTACAGTGGAAACAGTGGGAAAAAAAAGTGTTAAAAAAAGAAAAAAAAAAAGTCAGTCCTCCAGAGGTCTTTTAATGACCTCCTGGGGGACATATTAGTTGTCAAAAATAAATTAATATATAAGTAAAAAAATAAATAAAAAACAAACAAAAAAAGTGTAAAAAAAAATAAAATAAACACACAGTCGCCAATGGAAACAGTCACCATAGTCGCCCCGTCAAATAAAATCTATACATGCTATATATCAAAATGATCGTCATCAAATAGGGAACCCATTGCAATAATTAATTTGTGCGTCAGTTTTAATATTTTTTTTAAAAAAATCTATAATTAAAAAAAAATCCTTTTTTTTTAATAAGAATTAGCGGTTTTTGTCTAAATTAAACCTAAAAAAATATAAAATATCTTTAAAAAAAACCATTCTAATAATAAGTCCTAAGTGTCAAGTAAAAAAAATTGCAAAAATTATTTTCGTATTCAAATGAAAAAAAAAAAATTAGGGTCACTAAGCCACCATGTGCCCAAATCACAAAAAGTTGACTGGACATTCAGGCCTTTTATAGGTCCGGTCATGAAAGGGTTAATCTTGACTCTGATGTTCCTCCCATACAGAGCAGCTTAGGCCTCTTGTGGGCCATTAAGTCCAACATATTTATATTTCAAGTGTCAGCCTATAACAGACCATTTACCAGGCGTAGAGTGCTATCTGTCGTTAACAGCATCTATGATCCTCTCTGATTTATCACTCCAGTCACTATTCATGGCAAGATGTTACTGAGGCAGCTTACTACTGATAATGGAGATTGGGACAGTCCACTACCAGTGGAAAAACAATGTAGGTGGGAAACATGGAAGGAGTCTCTAAAGATCGTAGAGCAAATCCAAGTCCCATGTTGCTACATCCCATGGTCTCTTTCAACTGTTGTCAGAAGAGAAATCTACATCTTCTCTGATGCATCAACGGAAGCAATAGCTTCTGTAGCCTACCTGAAGACACTGCAAGGTGCCAACATACCAGACTGCGGTTTTTGCAAATCTAAACTGACTCCAAAACCTGCCCACTAAGTGCCTCGACTCGAACTTTGCGCCACCATGCTGGTGGTAGAAATAGCTGAAGCAATAAAGGAGGAAATGGACGTTTCCATTGACTCATTTGTATTTTACTCAGACAGCAAGGTCGTGCTTGGATATATCTATAACGAGACTAAACAGTTCTACATGTATGTCAGTAAAAGAGTGGATCACATCAGAAGTTTCTCCACTCCTGAGCAGTGGCATTACATCCCTACTGAACTAAACCCAGCGGATTGTGAAACAAGATCTACAACACCATCAGGTTCTCAAGTGAACCGGCGGTTGACGCCTCCGGAATTCCTGTATGAAAGTTCTTATTCGTCTCCTGCTAACACCAAATAGGAGCTGGTGAATCCAGAAACTGATAAGGAAATCAGACCTATAGCTCCACCACTACTAAGTTAGGACTAATGCCCCACCGTTTTGAAAGATTCTCCACTTGGACAACTGTTTGTTTTTATTTAAGGATTTGGTCACATCACACGCTGCTTCAATAAAGATAATCAATTGAAGTGCCATGGCTGGCACATTTGTAAGCAATACCAGTCAGCAATACATATTGAGTACACTGAGGAACTCATCAGCCGTAGCTTACAACAAGAAAGTTACCACCAGAAGATTGCCAGTATTACAAAGGGCGAAAATGTGTCCAAGAGCGAACTTTTTCGACTGAATCCAGTGATTGATGACTGCAACTTACTCAGAGTGGGGGGTCGGATCAGGAAATCCGATTTATGCAATAAGGAACGGAATCCTATTATTATTATACCAGGACAGCATCACATTGCTATGCTGCTTGTCAGGCACCATCATGAACATGTGCAGCATCAAGATGCAATTTACTAAAGGTGCTGTCAGGTTAATGGGTCTATGGATCATGGGAATGAAGAGGTGCATCTCCTGGGTACTTCATAATTGCGTTAAGTAAGTTGAGAGGAAGACAACAACAACTAATGGCGGATCTCCCGACAGACAGACTAAGTATGGATCAACCCTTCCTACTTACATAGGAATAGATGTTTTCGGTCCATGGTCAGTCATCACAAGAAGAACCCATGGTGGTGCTGCAAACGGTGGGCAGTATTGTTCACCTGTCTCAACATCCAAGTTGTGCACATCGAGGTGATCGAATCGATGTACGCTTCCTGCTTTATCAACGCTTTACGAAGATTCTTCTCTATCCGTGGACCCATTAAACAACTAAGGTCCGACTGCAGGACAAACTTCGTGGGAGCTTATAATGAGCTGCAGGTAAATGATTTCCTGTCCAAAAATGGATGCACTTTGATATTCAATCCTCCACATTCCTCGCACATGGGAGGATCCTGGGAGCGTATTATTGGATTTGCATGCAGAATACTCGATTCAATGCTACTGGATCATAAGTTGCCACTCACTCACGAAACTTTGGTCACATTTATCAATGCCAAACCGCTAATACCTGTGTCTTCTGATCCAGATACTCCAACTTTCTTAACTCCAGCAACACTTCTTACTCAGAAAATCTGTGTCTTCTGATCCAGATACTCCAACTTTCTTGACTCCAGCAACATTTCTTACTCAGAAAATCAGGACTGTTCCAAGTCCTCCAGGAGATTTTGACGATCGCAACCTTTTCAGACATTAATGGAAACAGGTTCAACACTTTGCTAATATGTTCTGGTATCGCTAGAAAACAGAGTATTTGTTTACGCTCTAAACTTGTCAAAAATGGCAAACTACCAAACCTAACTTACAGGTAGGCGATCTCGTTCTTCTAAAAGATAAAGAAGCCCATCACAATGAATGGCCTATGGGACACATCGCTAAGGTCTTGCCTTGCGATGATGGTAAGATTTGGAAAGTGGAGGTCAAGGTGACCTCTTCTTCTTCTTCCCAAAGAAGTGGCTTCATAGAAGAGACCTTGCTTCTTGGCTTCACTTGCCAATAGTGCCTTTCCCATCATGGACTGACATCTACATTGCAGACTTTTGTCGTCCTCTTTCATTGTTATGGGTTGGTGGCAGTTTTTGCAATCGCAGCTTCCCCAATCCAAAAATGGGTAATTTCTACAATTCTTCTGTGGATTACTTTTCTTCATTTGAACTCAGGACTAAGTTATAACATTGTTTGTTATTATTCTTTCTAGTTTTGTATTTCAGGTCAAAGGACTTTTTGACTCTTAATATTGTTATTGTAATTGTGAAATCTTTAAGATTTCAGACGGGGATTGTCATGCCCCACTTCTGGGTCATACTGTTATTGCCTCATTGTCATGTATTAGTCTGCATTGCATTGCATGTAGTTTGTCCCTCTGCGCTCTCCTTTCTGCTCCTCTGCTCTGGTGCCTCCTTCCTGTTACTTCATTCTGGTCCTTCTGTCTCTCAGCTAGTACAGCCATCATGTTTTTTACACCACTGCAGGGGCATAGTTATAGGGGAAGCAGCTGCTTTGGGGCCCAAACTCAGAAGGGGCCCACTTAGGAGGATTAAGGCCCTCTCAACAGTATTATACAATGACATGATATACATGATATGTATTTACAGAGGAGATGAAGCTATCTGACCGCGTCTAAAGGTGTTAAACAGACAAGGCTGAAGTTGGTTTCTTATTTGTCAGTTTCTTATTCACATCATTTGTATTTTTTGTTTTTATTTAAGGATTTTGAGGACACCTTATCAACAGTACAATAAAAAGTTGCAGTGAGCCGTGCTTAATGTAAATCATTTGAAAGCAGCATGAAAATACTAAAGATGGGCACAAAATGGGCATCAAAGTGGGCACAAAGAAAGTGTTATTTAAGGAATTAAATGAATTCGGGCCAGAGATCTCGCACTGCCAACATACAAAGGGTGATGCCCTGCATCAGATAGACTGGAGTTCAGCCTGGCCCGAACAAGTTCTGGGCATGAAAACTGGCATCAAAGTGGGCAGACAGGCACTTTTCACTGAGTTGAATAAGTAACTGGTGTTTTTAAGGGGTTAAATGAATTCATATACAAACTTACAAAGAAAAATCTCTAATTTACTAAACGGGCATAGCATTAGCTTCAGAATACCTTATATCACTATGGCATTTTGTGCTTTATCTGGTTGGCAGTGTGCCGTTGCATTGTATGTATTTTCCTTTCCTTGTGCATTTAGCCATAGCAACGTGCACCTGCGCACTGCATGCCTCCCAACTTTTGAAAAGAGGAAAGAGGGACACTATGTGCGGCGTGCACAGCGCGCTGCGGAAATTTTTTTTCCAACTAGGCCACGCCTCTAACTCCGCCTAAAAATAACAAAACACCTGTCCTACATGTCCTACTTTCTAACAGCCGCTATTCTTTGGCCATTTAAGAAACAGCTATGTGGACGGCCTCATAGACATAATTGGTTATAAAAATGGCCATCTGACAACTGTTACTTAAAGAGGACCTTTCACCTCTCCTGACATGCCTGTTTTAATAGCTTCATGCATTCCCAACGTACTAACAATTCTGGAACATCTATTCTTATGTCTGTATGTTGTGCCATTCCTTTATTATTTGCACTAGAAGTTATGAATGAATTGCTATTTGCCTTCAGTAAAGGAACAGAGGGGAGGTGGCCAGTTGGGGGTGTGTACCTGCACAGTCTGACTCTATCCAATCAGTGCTGCCATGTTCAGACTGTGCAGGTACACACCCCCAACTGGTCACCTCCCCTCTGTTCCCTTACTGAAGACAAATAGCAATTCATTCATTACTTCTAGTGCAAACAATAAAGGAATGGCACAACTTAGAGTCATAAAAATAGATGTTCCAGACTTGTTATTACATGGGGAATGCATGAAGCGATTAAAACAGGCATGTCAGGAGTGGTGAAAGGTCCTCTTTAAACTAGCATCACATTAATTTGCATATAGGTAGTGATGAGCAAACTTCTGTCTTCAAATTCAGCATACAAGGTTCGGGTTATCTAAGAATTCCGTTATGGATTCCGCTACCAAGAACCATACATTATCGTCCGTCATAACGGAATCCATAACTAAATTCTTAGATAACCCGAATCTTGTACGCCAAACTTGAAAACAGAAGTTCGCTCAGCATTACCTATGTGCTAAATATCATCGCTCCCCTCCCTTCAGCCCCTCCAACATACAGTCCAATGTACATATTACTATCTACAGACTATTCCAATGTACAGTCCCATGTAAATTACGGTATATCACCCTCTAAATACAGCCTCCTCCTCCTTTCATATTTTGAAATTCGTGTTCAGGTTGAGATAAAAAGTGAATTGCTATATGGATTCTGTTACCATGGACCATAATGTAATTCTATAACTGAGTGCATAACGGAATGCCTTTAGAGACGTTATTTATTCTGTCATAATAGAAGCCTATAGCCTGCATAACAGATCCGTCCGGTCTTCATTATGCTGGAGCCCTCTCCTGTTCTGTCCCCCGGAATACACCACATGCCCCCCCCATCCCCCTCACAGATTTACACCCCATAAAGCCCCCCCCCCCTCAGATATGCCCCATGTCCCCCAGAATACACCACATGCCCCCCTCACAGATTTACACCCTATAAAGCCCCCCCATGGCCCCCAAAATACACCACATGCCCCCCTCACAGATTTACACCCCATAAAGCCCCCCCATGGCCCCCAAAATACACCACATGCCCCCCCCTCACTGATTTACACCCCATAAAGCCCCCCAGAATACACCCAGATCTGTACTATAAACCCCTGTAATTGCCCCAGACTCCACTACACTTGAACCCCACTGCCCCTGAGTACTCCACCTGCCCCCTCATATACAGTATGAGCTTCATTTACTGCCCCTTACCTGCTCCCCACGAAGCTCTGTGTCCTCCAGGACTGCAGCACATCCTCCATCACTGGGCTGCTGGCCAGCACACACAGCCACTCCTCCTTCAACAAGCTCCTGCAGTCGGGATTGGTCATGTGACCATAAAGAAGCATGTGACCAGTGACGTCACAGACCTCCTTCAAGCAACTCCATTCTAGCCACTACGGAGGACGAACCAAGTCCTCCATAGCCCCCTCCCCCCTCAGCCCTGATGAGGTTAGTACAAAGTAGGGGAAGGAGGCAGAGGTTAATGGTGTGGGGAGCTGATGGCTCTCTGCTTCACCATCAGCTGTCTCTGCCTCCTATCGAAGCAGAGACAGCTGAAAGCGGGACATACCTCCCCCGCCCGGGACAACGGGACAGCCACTGCAATCCGGGACTGTCTCGCTGGATCCGGGACGGTTGGGAGGCATGGCACTGGGATGTTCTGACTGAAATCCCCCTTTTTTTTCTTTGAAAGTGCAGCCATACCCTAGCAATATACTGCACCATCACTGAGGAGTAATCACAGGGACGCATGAACCCAGTTCTAGTGATGGGTCAGCGGTGGAGTCCCCTTCAAGATATTTAACACTACATGGAGATGTTCATCATGCTCCTGTGTGTTTGTTCCCCACACAATTATATCATCAGAAATGTTATGTGTGCCTTCACAACCATGTAGCACTTGCTGAATCACATGTTGATAGGCCTCTGGTGCAGAAGATATGCCAAACATCAGTCTCTTGTACCTAAAAAGACCTTTATGGCTTGCAAATGTGGTAATGATTCTAGATGCTGGGGTCAATTCAATTTGATGATAACCCCATTTTAAATCCAATTTACTGAAAACACTTGCCCCATTCATTTCATGTAGAACATCTTCAATAGTGGGTATTGGATGTCTTTCCCTCAGCACAGCTTGGTTAGCACATCTCATGTCTACACAAATCCGGATATCTGTGCCCTTTGGTACAACAACTAATGGTGAGACCCATGGAGTGGGTCCTTCCACTGGTTCAATAATATCAAGTTCTAGCAGTTCTGCAAGTTTGTGCTCCACAGGTGATCTCAGGCTATAAGGGAGTCTGCGTGTTGGCTGTGCAATAGGCTTTACATGTGGGTCAATGTGAAGCTCTAGCTGAAAATCCTTTAATTTTCCAAATCCAGAGAAACAATCCTTAAACTCCTCCTTCAATGCAGAAATAACAGGAGACAACATATTCACATTTGCACAGCCTGCATCAAGTCCAATCTTTAGCACACCTAGTTATGGCCAAGCAGAGGGGACCCTGTGCCATCTACAACATAGAATTCAGTCTGCAATGGTGAACTAGTCCCATGTGTTTGAACAGAGGTGTAGAATTTGCCTTTCAGTTGTAGTGGTGTACTGGATCCATACGTGTAATTCTGTTTAGTGGTATTACACAGTTTAAGGTGATTTTCTTTGCATTTTAAATTGTTCCAAGAAGCTAAGTCCATAACATTGTAAGTAGCTCCAGAGTCAATCAGTACTGACACATCTATATTCCCAATCTTAATGGGTAATGTCCCAGCTTGCAGTGAACACAGTGAAAATATGAATTCACAGTCAAAAGCAATCTCTTTATCAGCAGCTATAACATTTACCTTTGCAGATGATCCTTTGATTTTATGCTCTCTGGCTGCACTTCTACATACAGCTGCAAAATGACCCATCTTTCCACAAGCATAGCACATTTGATTCTGTACCACAGTTCATTCCTGACTTGTGTGCCCCTCTCTGTCACATTTACTGCAGGCTACGGACATTGTCCTCTTTGGAAAACTCTCTTTTCTGCTCCTGACGCTCCTATCATTATAGGTCGGTTTGTGTCTTTGGTTTCAATATGCAGGGCCTGGAGCTCAGACAGTTCAATGGCTCTTGCAATCTCCTGCAAACTAGCAAGTGTGAGACTGAGTTCTCTCAGCAGTCTCCTCCTGAGGTGCAGAGATGTGCATTTCTCTATGACTTGATCTCTGATTATCTCCTCTGTCACAGTCCCAAAATCACAAGACTTTGCAAGATATTTCAGCCTAGTCACATAACTGTCAATGGTTTCTCCCATCTCTTGTACAGCTTGTCTAAACTTATATCTTTCATATGGAATATTTTTCTTTGGCCCAAAGTACTCACTCAGTCTGTTCATGGCTGTCTCATAGTCTGAATCTTCCCCTGTTTCTCCAAGGGTTTCAAAAATGTCCTGGACATCTGGCCCAGCTAGATGCAGCAGCATATCTCTCTTCTGAGCAGGTGCAGTCACTCCTGTGGCTGTCACATAGAACTGAAATTTCCTTTTTCCACTTGTCCCAGCGCTGTGAGAGACTAGTGTGGTCTCCAGACACATCAAAAGGCCAAATAGCTGGTAAATCCAGAAATCTAGCCATCCTCATCGCCAAAATGTAGTGTATGAACAAAGGCCAGACTTTTAGGCTGCTTGCTTTATTCCATCATCTCCAGACAGACACTGAACTAGCCACTCCCAGCACCCAGGCAGATATACATAATATTGTAACATTTTGCAGCCAACACATTAACCTATTACATCAACATACTACAGTCAGCCCCTCTGACACTTCAAGCTCTGATCCTCTCCATTTCGCTGCGTTAAATCGCACAGGGCAAATGCTTTTTTCTGGAGATCGCGTGACGTACCAGGCTCTCCATGGGTAAAGCTAGTTGGAAGCTTCCGCCTAGCGGTGTTCCCGGTGATGTTACCAGCACTAATGGACGGGCTTTAGCGCTGCCCTAGCCTGTGAAACGGTTTTAACTTTGCTGGCTTTGTGTTAAAATCTTGCATAGATGTACAGTTATGTGTGAGATATAGCAACCATCCTTTAGGGATACTTTTCTTAGGGGTGAAACATGATTTTTGCACCTTAAAAGAGTGATTGTTGCCATTGGTTTTCTACAAAGTGCAGTCTGTAAATGCTCTTGATTGTTTTTTGTTATGGCAGGCCCCGGTGAGCCCCTGAGCCAGGCTGGTCCCTAGTCTCCCACCCCCTGCACAAGTACAGAGGTGGCCCTGAAAAAAATACTAAATGTGGGCCTGTTTTGTAGTCGGGTCCAAATTGATGGAAGGCAGGGCCAGCAATACCATATTGTAGCACATTATACCACCACAACAGAGCCAAATACCACAGTCCATCACAAAATACTGTCAGCAGCTCAAATTACATCCCCAAAAACTTCCACTAGCCAGCTGTTAAGAGGGCTCAGGTGGGAAATTTCTCTGTAAGGTCTATGGTCAATCCGCCCCTGGGCACATAACACCGTAGACTTACTGCACTACGTATAGATAGGCAACATGCAGCACCTCAACCAGCCTACTGTATGTTTAAATAAAAAACGTTGTAGATTATTTAAGAAACTACCAAGTTTATTATTATAGATCCGATCAGATAGCTGAGATGACAGAAGGTACAGAGAAAGGCCAGCAAGTATCCTCTTTTCCCATGGACCTGCCTTCCCAAAGCCACAGCAGGAACCCCATAATCAATTATCTTGAATCCTATTGCTGCTGTGTAAGGAGGTAATAACTGAATGTATCCGTATGGTGGGCCCCCACAATATATTTTACTGGTGGGCCCTAGGCACATCGGTCCAACTTTGTGTTATGGTGAGTCAGTTCAAAATATATTCGACCCAAGTTTTCAAAAAATTCAGATTGAAATGGAATCTGAACTTTTGCTAATTCGAATCTGGCAAATTTCTCAAAAAGGCATCAGCTATTTTTCAAATCAGAAGACAGGAAAGGTGAAGAGGGTAGATCAAACGGGAGATGTCTATGTATAAACGTCAGCAGGTCTTTTCCCCCAAAAAATGAAAATTTTTGGACAATTTAAAAAGAATGTAAAACATCCAACAGTGCAGTGCATTTGTAAAGAGGCTGTTTGTTACCCTGAGCAGCCATGCATTTACCCCAAAGACATATGAGTTGCACACAGTCCTAGGAAACCCCACAATGTCATCCACGACTTGTCAGGGTAGTTAGGGACCTTTCAATTTGGGTCCAATTTATTCGGACCCAAATCAAATCGGCCAAATGATGTGACAGTGCCGAATCTGAATTGATTTTCAGGAAATTTGCTTGTCACTAATCCTAAGTATAAGTAATCAGTAGGTCAGTCCTGGCAAACCCCTTTAGGAAATGAAATCTGAGCTTTTACTGGTGTTAGTGCTCCCTCACACCTTGTCTGGATCCTCTTCTACCCTAGCATGGTAAAAATGCATAGGTGGGAACCTGAAGACTAAGAAAGTTTTGACTTGAGATACCGAATATTTCCCCAAACCAGACATAAAAATTCATTGTCTGGACATTGAACTCTAATGACTGTAGTGGAATATGTTTTTGGGCAATCCAAGGACACAAAACTTACCTAAATCTAAAATGTTTTATTTCTTCACAGTGCTTCGGACCAGCAATCCCCATGGTGTTGTTAAAAACAGAAATCCAACCTATATCCAAAATTGAAATGATAATAAACAAAATCTTTACTCATATAGATCAAAGGATTCCCAAGATAAAGGTCACTGATCGATCAAATACAACTAGTGCCAAGAATAGCAAGGTCTACCTAAAAAATCCAAAGAACAGGTATTGCGTTGGAGACCACGTAACCGTTCAGGTGGATATGTTTGATTATTCAGGGAAGAAGAAAACCTATGGAGGAGACTTTTTAAGAGCAAGGATATCAACACCAGAGCTTGAAGCAGGGGCTTCGGGAAGGATTGAGGATTTCAACAATGGTTCCTATCATGTCCATTTCATCCTTTTCTGGGAAGGTAAAGTTAATATTGAGGTGCTTCTAATGCATCCAAGTGAAGGAGCATCAGCTTTGTGGAGTTTTAGAAATAAATGGCATGGCTATGTAGACCATTTGGGCAAGTTCATAAACCCACAAGGACAGAGTGAGGTGGAATGTGGATTTGACCTGGACAAAAAGCAAGAACTGTGTGAGTATAAAGATATACGAGATGAAGAATATTTTTATTGTGTCAAACCTCAGAATTTTAGTTGTGACTCTCTCAGTGAAGTAAAGAGCTGGAGGAGAAATGACAAGTCATTGCTCACTACACTTGAGAGGAGCTTATTCAACAAGTAAGTGTATGACTTTAGAAAATCAAGATTGTTTTTGGTTACGTGGGATACAGTTACACATACAGTACCCGTCTTGGATATACCTTTTCATTAAATTGTGTTTTCTTCTTTTATTCTCTACATTGTAAACACCTGAAAATTATGAAGGAACACATGGGATTAAGTAGCAAACAAAAAGGCATTAAACCAGAATATCTTTTATATATTAGATTCTTCCACATAGCCCCCTTTTGCTTTGACAGCTTTGCACACTCTTGGCATTTCCTCAGTCAGCTTCATGAGGTAGTCACCTGGTATGATTTTCCAACAGTCTTGAAGGAGTTCAGACTTGTTTGCTGTTTTTTCCTCACTCTGTGGTCCAATTTATCCTACACCATCTCACCTGGATTAAGGTCGGGTGATTGTTGAGGTCATGTTATCTTACACAGTGCTCCATCTTTCTCATTTTTGGTCAAGTTGCCCTCCTATAGCCTGGAGGTATGTTCAAGGTTATTGTCCTGTTGAAAAACAAATAAGAATCCCACCAGTGACGTACATAGAGAAGTAAGGGCCCCATAGCAAGGATGAAACCAGGCCCCCCTGGGCCACTTTTTTTCCACTGCCTCATCTGCTAAAAGTTGTTCCTTTAGAAGGTAGAGTCCTGACCAAGTTTTCACCCCCAGTAGAAGAGGAGATGATCCCAACTGGTCCCCTCTTGCCCTGGGCCCCATAGCAGTCGCATCGTCTGCCGCTATGGTAGCGGCACCTACCTTTTCTGTGTCTCATTATCACTTTTTTGTTTACTACTTAATTCAGTATATGTTCCTTCATCCTTTTTTAAGTCTTCAATATGAATGTACAATGTTCAAAATGAAAAAAAAACAAGAAAAACCATACAACGAAAATGTAATGTCTAAACTTTTGACTGTACAGTCAAAGCATCTCTTCCAAAATTTGTATTAAAGGGGTTGTGCAGTGTTAGGATGTTGATGACCTATCCTTAGGATACAGTACAGACCAAAAGTTTGGACACACCTTCTCATTCTAAGAGTTTTCTGTATTTTCATGACTATGAAAATTGTAGATTCACACTGAAGGCATCAAAACTATGAATTAACACATGTGGAATTATATACTTAACAAAAAAGTGTAAAACAACTGAAAATATGTCTTATATTCAAGGTTCTTCAAAGTAGCCACCCTTTGCTTTGATTACTGCTTTGCACACTCTTGGCATTCTCTTGATGAGCTTCAAGAGGTAGTCACCTGAAATGGTATTCCAACAGTCTTGAAGGAGTTCCCAGAGATGCTTAGCACTTGTTGGCCCTTTTGCCTTCACTCTGCGGTCC